>JARYGA010059731.1:0-42346 GCA_030545235.1 Helianthus tuberosus
GGGTTTTCCCCAGAATTGGTGGTGGACTCGGGTTACTCTCGGAGTACTCCGTTTGTCCAGTAGGTGCCCCGAGAGTGCTCGGGATTGAGTTTGTTAACCGTTAAAAAAAATCAAACTAATTCCAAAAGATGTTGAAACGTCCGTCCAAATATGAATAAACTTCATCCTGTAAACACCCTAATGACTGTCTGATCATTTAATAATAAAGAATGACTAGTAATTAGACTCGCGCGCGTTGCGGCGCGTAGTGGCGGATCTAGAAAATCCGTATAAGGGTAACGTTTATAAAAAATGTAACAAAATCAAAAAAACGTCAAAATTTTTCCAAAATTTACACTACCGTCGGAGCGTTACGGAGCGTCAAGAGGCAACGGAGGTTACCCCTTGTAACACTATAGGTCCACCCCTAGCGGCGCGAATACATCGCAAACATCGAACGAATGACATGACGTATTATGCATTTGTTGGCTATTATAAAGCAAAGTCGTGACGTTATAGCTTTAAGTAACAAAGAATTTACCTGAAACCGCAACAATAAACAACAAAACTTATTCTACTAAGATTTTAAGTAATAAAAAAACTATTTAATAAACTAATATAATAGTGTTTTGAGAACGATAATAAACAACCAAGTAAAGATCTACGACATGTCTCAGGAAGAAAAAAAGAAGTATATAAATATTGCAAAGGGATCTAAGCAAACCAAATGAAAGTTGATGTGTCATAGGGGAAAAATAGGAGGGCCATACATGTAAAATGCATCGACATTTGTATTTAAGTTATGTAATAATATGTTAAAAAACGGTGCCACTCACACTCACAGACCTATCATTCACCTCACCTGAGCCCTACAAATCTCCTCCTATCATTAACCGACAACAATCAAAATTTGTACGGACTAAACCCTACCTACCTTAGTATAAAGTATAAACTTCCCCTTTTTGACAAACATTCTTCAGGTTGCTTTTTCTTTCTTTACACGTCGTCTTCTTCTTCCAAAAGATGGAAGCAGTCGCAAATCTCATAAAACAGAACGCCACCACAATATTGCACTACAGCCGTGTTTTGTATGGGTACTACACCCGACGTCGCCCATCTCCACGTCCTCCTACTCCTCCGATCATCCTCCGGAGGAGTGTACCTCCGGCTTCCATCACACATGATCCTTTGTCAAGCATAAGGTTCGTCACAAAGGAGGACACACTTCGCCGCATGAAGACATCCATTTGAAGGTTCGTTGGAATCATCAGGTGAGTGTGAGTGTGAGTGTGAGGGTGCGTGTCCCAATTCCCCCCACACAAGTTACACTTTTGTACGAAATCCGTACTATCTCTGACCTTTATTTATTATTTTTGCACACAGTCTCATTCCCAACCTCCTTCCTTTCACCTGAAGACAAAAAACTCTTTAACTTGTTCACCACTGCAAAAGAGGTCTGGAAACTCTACCGGATTTATAGTTATTATACTACTCGCCGAAACAATGCTCCTCCACCCCAAGCACGTACTCCGATTCGTCCCCCAGTCCCGGCTGCACACATTTATCCACCCCTACTAACCTTCCTGAAACCACTCTACAACCCTCAAGCCACAACCCCAATCCCGAGAAACACGGCAAAAGAAGGCTGGAAGTTGTACGATAGGTGGTCTACCCACCGCAACTACCAGCTCCACGCTCCTCCACCCCAGCCACGGACTCCCATTCCTCCCCCTACCCAACGCCGAGACAAAACAGCCTCTTCACCCACCTGACTTCCTTGTTTAAACCACATTTTGAAGCCAAAAATCCAATGTTTAGAGACCCTCCTACTATGACGTGCCCCTATTGCAAGCTCCCCATTGGATCAGCAGCCCATCAAGTAACTCATAATTGTCGTTATGTCTAGAAGGTATTATCCGGTTACGTTAGGTTTTTAGGTAATATATTTTGTTATGCTGATTTGTATTGATTTGGCTTTTGTTATTATTACCAGTGTTTTCAGAACCGGACCGGAGGTCGACCCGGTCGCCTTACGGGGTCAAAGGTCGGACCGGTTGGGGGAAAACGCCCAAGCCACCATCCCGAGTGGCCTTGGGTTGGGGCGTGGCCCTTGGGGCTTGGGTTTGAAGCCGGGCGTGGGGCGAGGAATGTCTTATGAACCAAGAATCTCTCCTGGCCACGGCCGATGTGGGATTTGTCTAGGGTGTCACAATGGTCCATGTTAATCTTTCGGTGGTATCGTTACAATGTCCTCAGAACGATTAACCCAAGTTGTGGCCAAGGCCACTTCTTGATCGCCGTCCAAACTCTTCGTGCCATTGTTGCGAGTTTTTGTGAAAAAAAATCGAAGGAGACTTACTTGAGAGGGGGATATAATAGTTTTTGGTTGTTTATATTGAGGAATAACAAAAAAAAAAATTGATTTAATCTTTTAACGACTATATAAGTGTTTGAATTTGATATTGGCTCGGTAACTCACCTTTCCCGATCCAAAAGTGGTCACCGCTCGAGTGTTTTTCTTTTGCAGGTCCGAGAAATGTGGGGAGGTGTTCCCGGGTATCCCCGCTACACCTCGATGTTTGCGGAGTTTGCACGTCATTCATTTGGATTAAAAAATTTCAATACCAAAACCGTTTGTTCATTAGATTTGTATCATGATCGTTTATTCTACGTAAATTTCATTCTAGAAAATCGATTCGTTCCAAAATATTTTCGAATTCCATAAATTCGATTTAAAACCATACTAATTGATTCATACATATTATTGTCCAATTCTATAAAATTGATTTGTAAACACACAAAACATAGTGCTTGTCGAGGGATTGTAGAAAGGGGTACTTTTTGTCTATGTTTACACTCGGGCTTCTCCTTATAAATTTACAAACTAAACACCTTTGGAGTATCATATTGAAATGTTTATCTTAATTCATATAATATAACTCAAACACACATTTATTCCAAAAATTTGTCCACCTTCTAAAAATATCTTACATTCAAACTAATTTTTTTAATAATACCCTACCATAAAGAGAATAAAATATTCATTTTTATATGTATTTTTTTAAATGTTAATGTATGAAATAATTATTACCATTTAAGAATGGTAGAGATAGTTCAAAAATTATGCAACACTTGTTTTCATTTACATTTTTTTTTGAACGGTGAACTTCATGCATAAGGTTACAACACTCTCCAAAACGGAGAGCCCCGTATTGTCCAACTATGGCCAGACTATGTTATCTTAACCGGACCCACGGTGGGCTTCAAAGTTTGGCTTTTTTAGGCGTTCGCCTGGGAAACCATACTGCCGGCTGCCACTTGACAATCGTTGTGCCATCATAAGAGCAGAACTCTCTAGCGTAACACACGGTGGGACGAAAACCCGATTGGGCTCGAGAATCAAACCTACAACCTCACACAAGGCCTACTTCAAATCTTCAATTGCCTATATCCACTCCATATGACACAACTGAGAATTAAACTTGAGTCTTTATTGAAAAACTCAAGTCTCTTACCACTAGACCGGGAGATGTTTTCATTTACATGATTGTTTGATTTAGAAACCATCTAGTTTCAATCATTAAATTGTTAGATTAGTGTCCTATGTTATCTTCTATATTTTGCACGTTTTTTATATTTCATACATGATCCTCTTACCTATTAATATATACCTATTATTATAATAGATTCTTGTCATAATTTATTTTCTAGAATCCTGCCGACTTTAAAACATCAAATTACAACAACTGCCCCTTGACTTTTAGTCAACGAACTAATTTAGTCTTACGGTTTTTTTTATTGTAGTTGTAGAAACATATATGTGCTTGAATACACATGTTCATGTTTTCCTATAACATCTAGTTTTCGAAAGATTTACTTGGAAATGGTCCATCATATTAACAACCATAAAACCTAAAATTTCTTAAAGATAACGATATTACATACAAATCACTATGCTCATATATCTAAAACACTAGTTGCCATTGTTAGATATTTTAGTGTAATCGATTTAACTTGGTGACCAAAGGGAATTCTAATACATACTAGTTCTTGTTCTCGAGTTCTGAGTTGTATCTAATTGAATTATTCGGGAGAACCACCAAAATAATTTGATCTGAAAGTGATCGCACACCTCTCAGATTATCCGCTGTTTTACAATTTCCCCAACAGCCGTTTCTATTGATGGCCATCACTGAGGTTAGATATGGATAACTACATACTTATGTATTCGTTCTAAAGGGTCAAGCACTCAAGCTTGAACGGAGAATAATGTGTTTGTGGATTTCAATGATATTACTTACATCATAACTACTTCGAAAAGGAGCAAAGGCTACCAAAATTTGCTACCGACAAAATGGTCACAACATTAGCGTCCGAGCCAACAAAAAAAAAATTAGATGGTCGCAAAACTCGCAATAAAAATTAAATGTGAATTTACACCATGAAATAATTTTCGAAATCATGTTAATTCAGTGTACTAAAATTTGAATCAAATTACTTCACATATGACACAATGTGATTCACAACGTAAATTCATATGTTAACGCACACCTAAGTACTTAACATTGAACCATTTGAACTAATGTTAAGCCAAATAAGAAAATGAATGTTTGGTAATTATGATTGATTGGATTTCAAAAGTGGTATTTTTTTTAACGGCCAATAGAATCAATCCCGAGCACTCTCGGGGCACCACTGGACAAACGGAGTACTCCGAGAGTAACCCGAGTTCACCACCAATTCCGGGGAAAACCGGTAACCCATCCGCCCGTAGGCACGACGGTGAAATTACCGGTAAAACGTGAGAGTTTTATACAATGTAGATATTTTTATAATCTTCCCTTTACTTTGATTAATTACAGTGTGTTTAATATATTCCCTCGCTAGCTAAAGTCAGGGAGTGACCTGTAGCTTGGAACTTAAAAACTCAAATCTACCGTCTACTTTGACTAATTACAACGTGTCTAATAGACACGAACTAAACAAAAGTCGCCTATTTTCAATTCGTTTCTCAGTTTATTTTTGGAATAATTATCTTGGTTTCATATGTTTAGAATAAAACTTGAATCCAACTTAAAGTAATTGTATTTTGTTTTTATATATGTCTTTTTAGTTGAAATAATCTTGAACATATAACATCTCTCAACTAATTAGTACTTTATAGTTAGAATGAAAGTGACAAATTAAAAAATAACTTTGTTGGATTGTAGCATTCGTTTAAGACTTAAGAGAGGGGGAATCTAGCGTACCATTTCAACCACGAACCAACTAACGTGACACCTCATTCTCACTTTTTTTTTTCTTTTAGTTGAGTGGTAGTCCCATATTTTTGGGACGAATTTTGCTCCAAGTTAAATCATAGGATTTTCTCAGTTGTGGGTTTTCTCAAAAAGGGTGAGTTGGGTTATTATGCTCTGTTCTTCTTCGGATGGAAGGAAGCAGAACCGGCCATAAGAATTCATAAACCCTGTTCGAGCTTGAAAAAACGTGCCCTTGGGCCTTAACGAAATTGGGTATTGGGCTCATTAAAGATTTAAATCTAATGGCAATGGGCTAGTAACTAATCTAAACCATAAAAATTAGTTTTGTAAGTGGGCCAATGTTGGTGTTTGTATGAGTATACCCTATTAATTTATTTATTTTTTACATTTACATATCGGATTTTTTTTAAATACCGTTCCCTTCCAAGTATCAGACCCTGGCCGTGGTCCTCCCCGCCCACCCTTAGGGCCGACCATGGAAGGAAGATTCATTTGTCAGGATGTTCCCGGATGTCCGGACCTTCGCTGTAAGACTATGTGTAGTGGTGAAGGAAGACAATTGGGCATTAGGGTGGACGGTGTGGTTCGGTGAGTGTGATCGGGGAGGGGGTTTGCCGATCGGTGAACCATTTCCGGTGGTGGATCGGTGAGTGGGGAGTATGAGAGAAGGGGTGTGATCGGTGAGTATTCACCGAAGGTGAACAAGAAGAGATGGAGGAGAGAGAGAGAGAACCAACCATTTTTTTTTAATTGAGTGGGTGTTTAAACCATTCCAAGTGTTTGAGTAAAAAATGGGGAGTGAGGGGGGGGGGGGGGGGGGGGGGTTGACATGGCATTCGAATATTGGGTAGAGAAAACTCAAACACCCTAACTCACCGCAACCATACCCTCCACCCTTATTCGTCATGTGGCGGTCCAGTCAGCAATGGAACATTATGGGGCGTTTTTCTAAAATGGGTGTAGTGGTCTAATGCTCAATAATGTCCCATCCAATGATTACCCAATTATTTATTTTTTGTTTTTTTAATTAAAAGTAATGATATTTTACCGTGGAAGGGTCGCCCAAGATTTCTCCACCCGACGTTTAATTTGGAACTCCTCAACCCAATTTCGTAACAAAAACGCCCCTGGGGTCGGTGGAAGGGCGTGGTTGGGCTTTTTTTTTGGGAAAAAACGCCAAAAAAACCCACTACGGATGGTTAAAAAAATATTTTTTTCTTGATTGTTTGTTCATGGTGGAGCCAACATAGATCCCTTGCCGATGATAATTATTACTTAGTAGTAAGTAGATGTCAAAATCATTAACATAATCGAAAAGTGTTTAATGATTCTCAAATCCAATAAAATGTTCCCATATGCCGATCACACCTACTACTTACCTGCCGCTACTAAACTTTAAAATTAACAAAAGTAGTCTATGAGTTTTATCTAATATTCTACCCTAGCCCAATTGTTTTGTTTTTCACACTTCTCATCCAAAATAAAATTTAAGGTCATACCATGTTAGTCTAAATAAAAAATCTATTATGTGGTATGCCTTGATAATGATATCTAAGAAAGTGTAAGAATACATATATCAAAGAGTTAGGTGTCAGTTTTCTTCCTATGCTTTGATCAGTTTTGTCATTTTAATTCAAAAGTCTTAAATAGAAAAAGTCTACAGAGTTACGACCGTAGGTAGCTGTCATAATAATGTATCTCCTCAATGATTATCCATCATCAAAGATAGATCTTGTTAACTTTATAAAATTAATTTTTTGAGATTTTGATTCCAATGTTTCGGACATCTATAATCATTCACACTTTCATATAAAATATCATTTTCAAGTGACAAAATTGCGACTACATCCATGAGAAAATTTGAAGATTTTTAGTTACTATGAGATTTATTAAATATTTAAGAGTCATAGCATCAACAGATCAACTACATGTGAATTATGTTTCTTTATAATTTACACCACAATCTTGCTTTATGCCTCACAAATTTAGCATTCCTTTTTACTTTTGTAAGCGAATCTGGTTCAAGTATTTACAAACATCTTTCCATTTGACCTCTATTTTATGAGCATACATATATTAATTTTTTAACAACAAAAAATACTTATTACTCATACTATACTTTGCATTAAAATTGTAAATTACTCTCTTGCCTGGTTTAAACATGGGGCCTCCATCTAAGATATATTAGTAGTAGTTTACTAATTACTTCTTTATCCAACACATAAATTCTATATCATACGAAAATATATTGTTGCCACCTATTTCAATTTGGTTCCATATTTGAAGGGGTATGACCTCAGATGACACGTGCGGTTGAGCACACACGTGGCCATATCACCAAAGCGACGCTGTCAGGATGGGCCATGGCGAAATCCAGGCAACCAATCAGGCGATAACAAGGCCTGTCCCCGACACCCACCATGAGGGAGAAATCGTACAGGGAACATCTCGTACAAAAAGACACCATGTGACACCACTCATTGGTCCTCAAACTCTACACCATGTTCTCCATAGGACGATTGACGACAGGCCAACCAAGGGTACATGATGGAGGCGCTGAGGTGGAACGAACGGAGTCACGCCTCGTCAACCCTACTCCTGCAAATGTTGTTGTCCTGCCATGGGAGACCAAACGGATATTCCTCAGGGACGACGACAGCTGGCAAAGACCCATCAACCCACAATCTCCTTCCTTGTTGTTCGGCTATAAATAGAGAACTTAACCTCCAGGTTTGGGATTGCTTCTCTCACTCCCTCACTCTTAACACACACTTGTTTATCCTCAAAACGAGTCCTTATTCTGACGCCGAAGGGTGGTTACAAGGAGAACCCTCCCACCTCTCCTCCTTGTAACGAGCTTCACGGTGTTGTTTCGTTTTGCATGATCGAGGTTTGAATCATTCAAGTCATCATTTGAGGAAATAAAGAAGATTAATCATTCTTGACGAGACCAAGGGCGTAACTTTGTGGGGGGCGGGAGGGGGTGGCCGACCCCCCGAACTTTTCGCTCGTTAGTGGAGAGTATGTAGTTTTCGTATAGAATTTTTTGGGTTTATACGTTTTTTGACCCCCCGGTTTTATAGAAATTTTTGATACATACGTTTCGACCCCCCGGTCGGAAATCTCAAGTTTCGCCACTGGACGAGACCGCTCCTACAAGCTGACCACCCGGTTAGCTTGGTGTTTGTTCAGTATTGTAACATTTTATACATTGTTTTTTGAGATGTCATAATCAATTTCTTTTAAACATTTTGTTATGCATTCTTTGTTTTTGATGACTAAAAATATGGACATCATGTGATGCAACTGTTAAATATAATTATTCATGTGCTGTGAAGAAAAATATACAGGGCCGTCTCCGAAAATCTCAAAAAAAAATTTGGCCCTGTTCGAGATAAAAAATTTGGGCCCTATTCGCAAATCTTTATATAACATAAACTCATCAATCATTCAATTATATAACTAAAAATTCATAATACTAAGATAATTGTTATGAAATAGATAAAATAAATTAACAAAAATAGTATAGCAAAAATGATCAAAGTATCGAACTTACTTGCTAAGCAAACAGTGTGGTTCTCCTAGCGTTTTTTGAAGCAAAGCTCTCGATCAACTCCTTGTAATCCATAGTATCTAATATTTCACTTTCAATAGATATTGTTGCCAACCCATTTAGCCTTTCTTGTGACATTGTAGAACGTAAATAGGTCTTCAACAACTTCAACTTTGAGAAACTTCTTTCTGCTGATGCCACGGTTACCGGAATTGTCAACAACACTTTATATGCATTTATAGCATAAGGATAAGTAGTACTGCGTTGGAAGATATAGTCTAAAACGTCAAAAGGGTTGTCAATGTGTCTCGGTTTGGGACTTTGGGCCTATAATCAGTTAAGGGATTGGGTTTGTTACCAAACTTTGGGGCCTGTAAAAAATTTGGGCTATATATATAAAGAAAACATAAAAACTTTGGGCCCTTTAATTATTTGGGCCCTGTTCTCAAGCTCACTCTGAACTTGCTGATAACCGGCCCTGAAAATATATCAATAACAAATCAACTCTTCATTGGATAGGGTTTCAGTATTGGCTTAATAACACACTCCATTTAAAAAGTGAGATAATGGATTTATAAAAGAAAAGTTGTTGGAAGTTCTTTATAATACTTGAAAGATATTGAATTCGATTTAATTCAATTTAACAATACATAATTCCACTAAATTATTCCAAATAACTAAAGAGGCAATGTAGTATAAAGATCAGGTGCTATACACAATGTTATTTAGTTTGTCTTTGATCCTTGAAATACCATTCTCTGAGGAATAAGTCTCTCCAATCTGTAGATTTACACAATATAATTAAGACACTGATTAATGCATAAACAAGCTCAAATGAATGCCACATTTAATCCACCAACTCAACTCGCAAAATGAAAAGGTAAAAGCATGGTTGTATCTCAAAGTGGCACAATTTTTATCATTTTCAATCATTAGAGATGGGCGTTTCTAACTTGTATTTAGGCTGGCTGTAGTGGGTTAACGTCCACTTACACATCAGCAATCTTAAGGCGTTAGTTAAACACCACTTTGTGGGCTTGAGCAGGGCGTGAGAGGCTTAACAAGCATGAAAGAGAGAAGATAGATGACAAGCATAAAAACCAATAAAAACTCTCTATAGGAGGGGACAACCCACTATAATTAAAAAAAAGATTATTATATATGACAATAGCTATAAAAGAAAGCGCATACCACAGTTATTTAATCAAGTAATTAGCTCTTCTAATCATTTGAACCAAGATGTTTGTCTTGTTGAATGATTCATCTAAGATAAATGATATTTCCATAGAAAACAAAATTAGTATAGTACTTGATAAACATTTTTAATGAGTGCACTACACATGTAGGAAAACAAATTTAAACACCAGAGGTTTTACTATGACAAAATATTTTTAAACAACGACTAACACTACATAACATCAAATTATTGCAAGAATAAATTGAAAAAATCTAATTATTTACATCATACACATACATAGATTATTATGCATATGAAAAACAATCAAACTAACTTATGAAACAATCAAATTGAACAAATATGTAATTGCTAATACTGAGTTTGAGTGAATATTGTAATTGCTAATAGCTTTATTTTATGTTTATTACTTTTCATCTTGTTTCAAATAATATGTTATCAAAAGCTTTGGTTTGCATTGATTTGTTTTGTTTTCAAATACGAAAAAGTAATTTTCTAACAAACTAACTATATGTATTTGTTAGAAGCAAGTAATGCATGTCTGACCCTTCAACAGCCTTTTACCAAAAGAAGTGTACTTTTAACACACAAAGTTGTAAACTAACAGAACACAACTATTGCATGAGAAAACTTGAATAAAAATCATAGAATATTGTTTTTTTTTAACAAAAATGGTTCTGTCCACTCTATAAAATGCTATCTTTCTTCTTTTTTCTCAAGACTTTCTCATAGCTATTCCAAGCGTTAAAAAATTCTCAGATTCACTATTTTCTATTCATCATACATTCTCATTTATCATTCGTTTTAACACCTCTGTTATTTGAGTTCTTAGGAAACTCAATGGCTATTGATTTCTACATATACAATGCTAATCACAACATATATGATGTTTTTCTAAGCTTTAGTGGTCATTAATATAGGTATGCTTTACTATTAATCTCATTGTATTGATGTTCAATAGCCTTAGAACAATCACACTAGCTTCGATATCATTATTTCAATAACTTACATAAAAAACACATTTATTCTTAAAATTTGAAGATCAACTAAAAATTCACACATCCCATTCTTTATATTTATCTTTATTTAACTTAATAATATTTCTTTATTCTTTTTAATTTATTACCTTTTCTTTTTCTTCCACTCACAAATATTATAGAAAATAACTATATCATAATTATAACAACCCACTAACTTGACAAATATAATTTCTCTGTATTTGTATCATCATCGATCTTGTTGCTTATATATATACATATATATATATATACATATATATATACATTTAGTCCCTGTGGTTTGGGCCATTTTGCCAGTTTAGTCCAAATGTTTCATTTTTAACATCTGGATCCAAAAAGGTTTCATCATTGGCATTTTGGTCCAACTGACTTAACTCCATCCATATGTGTTAAGTCTGCCAAGGGTATTTTAGTCATTTCATATATTGTTTTTTTGTCATTTCATATATTGTTTTTTAATTCCACTTTATTCTTATCGTCGGAGAAAGGTGAACGGCGGAGGAAGTAGTGGGCAAACCAGATCTGCTAACACTGGTGACAGCCTAGTTTCCAAAGCTGTGAAAATGATTTTTTGCAGAGTGGGTAAACAATTTTCAGGGGAGACAAGTAGGCAAAAACCAGATCTGCTGACGCGGGTGACATCCTAGAAGCTGGTGATATCCCAGCTTCCAAAGCTCTGAAAATGTTCGCTTGCAGATTGGGCAAACAAGTTTCGGGGGAGAAAAGCGGGTAGTCGTTGCAGTTGCTGGCTGACTCTGGAGGGAGGAGCGCAAAAATTCAAAGAATGTTGTGGGGGTTTGTTTAGGGGGACTCCCGAAGATGATCGGACGAGGAGGAGGACGTGTAGATAGGCGACGTCGGGTGTAGACGTAGTACCCATAAAAAACACGGCTGTAGTGTAATATAGTGGTGGCGTTCTGTTTTATGAGTTCTGCGACGGTTTCCATCTTTTGGAAGGAGAAGACAACTTGTAAAGAAAGAAAAAGCAACCTGAAAATGTTTTGTCAAAAACGACAAGTTTATACTTTATTTATACTAAGGTAGGTAGGGTTTACTCCGCACACATTTTGATTGATGTCCCTTAATGATAGGAGGAGATTTGTAGGGCTCAGGTGAGGTGAATGATGGTCAGCGTGAGTGTGAGTGGCACCGTTTTTTTAACATATAATACAAATATCGTTGCATTTTACATGTATGGCCCTCCTATTTTTCCCCTATGAGACATCAACTTTCATTTGGTTTGCTTAGATCCCTTTACAATATTTATATACTTCTTTTTTTCTTCCTGGGACGTGTATTATATTAGTTTATTAAATAGTTTTTTTATTACTTAAAATCTTAGTAGAATAAGTTTTGTTGTTTATTGTTGCGGTTTCAGGTAAATTCTTTGTCACTTAAAGAAAAAGGCGGAGTAAAGAAAGAAAGTTTCCTAAATAGTTTTGTTGTTTATTGTTGTTTATTCTTTGTATTATATTAGTTTATTAAATAGTTTTCTTTTATGACATTGGTGGCTGCTTCCATCTTTGGAAGAAAAAGGCGTGTAAAGAAAGAAAGTTTACTGAAGGATGTTTGTCCAAAGAAGGTCGGTAGGAAAGTTTATACTAAGGTAGGGATAAAAGAAGGTTTTGTCTGTACGAATTGTAGGTTGTTGTCGGTTGATGATTGGGGGAGATGTTGGGCTCAGGTGAATGAGAAATAATAATGGGTCTGTGAGTGGTTTGTTGTTGTTTCCAGAATGTTCTTTAACGACACCGTTTGTTTCAAGTAGCCAGTGAGGTGCTGCCTTTTTTGAAATTATGATTTCAATGTTTCGGACATTATACATATACATATATATCCATATGAATTTAAAGTTATGATGAATAGTGCTCTTTATTTTCTAAATTATCTATTTTATTATTATATAATACATATTAATTTAGATTCATAGTTTTTGTTTTTTGAATTATTATATTTTATTATTGTTGTAATAGTTTATTGTAATTACTTTTTAGCATATTTTGTTTTTTACTAATTATAACTTTTAAGATAAGACGTTTTTATAAAAATTTTGAGTGGGTGCGACGTGCTTATTTTATCTACATCTTGATTTAATTTTTGCTCAAAACCGATGTAGTACTTTTCGTATTGTAAGTTGTAACGAGTGTCAGTGTTGTACCAAATTGTGATGAGCCAAACTAATTCCAGCCGAACAACTTCAACATCGGTATTGAAATTATCAGAGTTGTTACCGGTATTTGTTTTAAGGATTTTAGATTAATGTAAAACATACGTCGATATATTTTTGGTATATAAAGGCTTTAATGTAAAACTCGCTATAGCGAGTGTAAGTACCATAACGGACCGACATCGATACCAACCGAATTCCGGACACGTAGCGTGAGAAAATCCATCTAGAGTGGCATGTTACACTTGTCAACCAGAGTGGCTTTCACTCTACTTGTTATTTTTGGGTTTGTTTTATAAAATCATCGGGGTAACCCTTTACCAAAAAAAAATTGAAGGGTTTTTAGTTACTATGAAATTTGTTAAATATTTAAGAATCATAGCATCAACTACACATGAATCATGTTTCTTTATAATCACATCATGGTATTTGTGTAAACCTTTACGCCACAATCTTGCTTAATGCCTCACAAATTTATCATTCCCTTTTACTTTTTCAAGCGAATCTAGTTCAAGCATTCCCAAACATATTTCTATTTTACCAATTGTTTATGAGCATACATCTATTAGGAGTTTGTCACATAAATTAACTTCCTCATCAAGCACATAGATCCTATATTTTATACGAATACATATTGTTACCATCTATTTCAATTTGGTTCCATATTGTAACATTTTATACATAGTTTTTTGAGACGTCATAATCAATACGTTCTTTAATTTCTTTTAAAACTTTTGCTAGTGCATACATAGTCACATATTGTGAGATGGATCGTTTATCTTTGATGACAATAAAAATATGGACATGTGATCCAAATGTGAATGTCAAATAATGATTCATGTGCTCATATCATACATTCTCCATTCGTGAACAAAAATATATCAATAAATTGAAGCAAAACAATTCTTCATTGGATAGTGTTTCACCACAATCGTGTCGGGTATCGCCATCCAAATGCTCGCCAAAACCATCCTAAGTGAGTTTGGATTAAACACACATTCCATATAAAGAGTTGATTTATAAAAAAAAAGTTGTTGGAAGTTCTTTTCAATACTTGAAAGATATCGAAGTTGATCAACCCATACACAATTTTATTCGGTTTCTCTTTGATCCTTAAAACAACATTCTCTGAGGAATAAGTATCTCCAATCTGTAGATTTACACAATATAAAATGCCACATTTGATCTAACAAATAGATTAATGCATAATTAAACAGGTTGAAGCTAATCCACCAACTCAACTCGTTAAATGAAAAGGAAAAAGCATTGTTGTTGTATGTCAAATTAGTGGCACAATTTTTATCTTCTCTTGGAGCATTCACATCCATTCCACCATATTTTCACCCTAAATTACACTAAAAAACACTATTTTCTCTCTCCTTTTCAATTAAATAATATTTTTTATACCATTATCATTACCTTTTTCTCTCTTCCATTCACAACCACTTTCAAAATATATTAAAAAATTATAGGGGATGAACAGTAACATTTTCTCTCTCCTCCACTCACAACCATTTTTTATATTCTTTATATTATAAAAACTCCACACACAGAATTTAATGGAATGGATGTGAATGCTGCCCACGTATACATCAATGATCCGCCTTATAACTTCATAGCAAAATAATCTTTGGATTGTGGCAAAATTGTTCTTTTCTCTCAACTCTGGTCTATTTTATGATATTATATAACCAATAATTCTTGTGTCGATAGGAATACTACCGCTACTAGAGCTTCTATACATATACAAACTGAACGAAAAGAAAGACCAAACAGGCTGCCTAGGATCTGGTGGTCGATGCGCCTCGTCTCCATCGTATAAAACGGGTTTGAACCCCAGGGGACGGTTTAGGTTTTTAGAATTTCTTGTTCAGCTAACCAAACACGTGTTGATATTTCTTTGGGAAAATTACGTACGACTATATGAAAAGATGATGCTATAGCGAGTGTTGGTGCCGTAACAAACTGAACCGATACCGACCGAATTCCCTTCACATTTCTTTTCAGCGCGCAAGTTTAATCCCACTTGTTATATATATATATCGTTGTAGAGAGAACTAAGATCGTAACTTTTGATCGAACTTCTATCAAAATTTGTGCATCTCACCAACTGTTAATGGCTTCTTTTTATATGTGTTTAAAATAAAACGGTAAAGTTATTAAATTAAACTTTTTAATATCACGTGTGATGATTTAAAAAAGATTGGGATTAAATCCATAATTAAAAATGGACAAAAGCTATAAAAGAAAGCACATACCACAGTTGTTTAATTAGTGGAGGGTTCAAATGAGAAGAATTTTTTTGTAAGAAGAAAAAAGAAGAAGTTTCAACCAATAAGAATGCTTCATTTTACTTTATTTAATATTTGCATTTAATTTTAATATAAGGGTATGTTGGTAAACTTACAAAAATCATTAATTTGTATTCTTCCCCTTTAATAACTAACTAAATTAATTTTGTAACTCCTTTTCAAAATATATACTTTTTCCAAATTAAAAAAACAAGTTAATTTAAAGTGTAGAATAAATTACTAGTTGTGTAGGATAAATTACGAGTTGTGTAGGATATATTTTCGAGGTGTGTAAGATAAATTTCGACTGTGTAGGATAAAATTCTATAATGTGTAGGGTATATGTAGGAAAATTTTGATATGTGTAGGTTTTGTAGATTATATGTAGGATAATTAAAGATTAGTTGACTAATTAATTAAAGAGTTGATAATTAATGATATGAGTTATAAATGAAATGGTATTTTACTAATATGCCCTTTCTTCTTTTTCTTCTCCCATTAAATTTCTTCTCAAATGAACCTTCCCCTGTTTTATTAATTAACTCTTCTAATCATTTAGAACCAAAATGGTTTGTTTACGCTCTTTTGTGCTTGTTCAATGATTCATCTAAGATAAATGATATTTAAAAACAAACAAAATTAGTATAGTACTTGATAAACATTTTTAATGAGTGCATTATACATGCAGGAAAACAAATTTAAAAAGCAAAGCTTTTACTGGAACAAAATATTTACATACGATGAGTATCATTAGATAACATCAAATTATTGCAAGAATAAAAAGAAAAAAGCTATTTGTTTACATCATACACATACATAAATAGATTATTATGCGTATATATATGAAAAACAATCAAATTAATTTGTTCATAGATGTTTTTAATTTCCAACACATGTCATATGCTTGTGTAGGTAATATGATCTATACATACGTGTGTTATATACATAAACGAAAAATCAAATTCGTCCTTGGGAAGTGGAAAACGGCTAGGTTTAATCACCCCCTCGTTTGGGGTTGAAGATATCTTAAAATAAAGTGAAATCATGAATTTTCGCGTGATTATCTGATGTCATCGCAAGGTTGCGCCCCCCTGGCACAAGATTGCGCCCTGACTTACTAGCATCTGTATTGCATCAAAACTGACACAAGGTTGCGCCAAACTGGTTTCTTCTTGCGCCAAGTACTGGTTTCTTACCATTTTTTGCATTTTTCAACTCCTAACTTGTGTGTAAGCTTCTAACCTTCATAAATCTTCCCGAAAACCTCCCGTTTAGCTTCAAAATCCATCTGTTAAGCTCTGGGTACCTAGAAATACACACTCAAAGTAACCATGTTTTATGATAATAAACACATAAAACCTTATATTTACACATGTTAAAACACGGTTAGTCACCCTTCTATCACATCCCCACACTTCAACCCAGGCCCACAAAACCAACCTGGAAATCTTAATCTCCGACATGGGGAAATTATTCGTCTTAACCAACCACAACATCAACACGGGTATGATGAGGATCCCAACCACAGAGAAGGCAGTGTCCACACTTGGGAATCCGGTTGGGAAGATGACAATTATCAAAACCAGTATGATGGGAGATATGGGGATTACATATACGATGAAGGGTATAATGTAAATCAAGGCTATCCGATACAACAATAGGTCAATCAAAGAAATCACATCCCACACCCGATTCCACAAAATCAAGTTCAACATGGAGTCCCGCAATTCAATGCGGGGAATCAAAGAGCTAAAAATCGGGTTGGGGGGCGATCGAATACAATTTGTGGATGGTGTCCCACAAGTCGTTCAGGGGGCGCCAATTCAAGGCGTTTATGGTCACTGTCGACCAGTTGCAGTACCTAATTCGTCGGCTATAGTCACACCGGTTGGAAACAATAACAGACCGTTTGAGGTTAGGCCTCAGTACTTGGGCCACCTCCCAGAGTTTTATGGAAAAAGAACCGAAGAACCATACTTACACATAGCAAGTTTTGATTCAATGTGCCAAACTATAGGAGGTTCGGATTTTACAAAGGATGAGGTTAAGTTGATGCTGTTTCAGTTCACCTTGAAAGACAAAGCTCGACAGTGGTTCGCGACATTACCTCCAGGTAGTATCTACACTTGGCAAAAGATGCAGCAGGTGTTTTTGGAGGAGTATTACATGATGAATAGAACCAGTGAAGCTCGGGATGCAATAAGAGCCTTCCAACAACATTCAGGGGAAGTGTTCCATGAGGCGTTCACAAGGTTTAAGGAGTTGCTTAGAAAATGCCCCCATCATGGCATTCAGACATGGGAATTGATTAAAGCGTTCTACGATGGGCTACTTCCTGATGATGTAAGAGATCTCATAGCCATTTGTAATGGTACGTTTCTCATGAATACAGAAGCTGCAGATTGGGCATATTTGGAGAGACAGAGTGCTACTTCTAAAAGGCAGGCACAGTCTAGCAGGAGAGTAAGATCAGCATCAGCGAGATCAATTGATTATGAAGCTGAAGAACGGGTCGAGAAACTGAAACACCAGAACTTACTATTAGAGCGACAAGTGGCTCAGATGAAGTTGGGAAAGGGACCCGAAGTTAGGGCGGCTAGTGCATAGTGTGTACAGATTGTGGTGAGTTAGGACACCAGGTTGGAGAGTGTCCCACAAGGATGGGTTAGAATGAAGAAGTGAATCAAGTATTCGGCGAACGAAAACAATGATGCGTGTTGAGTGTGATAGGTTTTTAATGTATATTTTAAGCCCTTTTACACTTTTTTAGCCAAGTTTTAAATTTATAAAACACGATATTTACTAACACTAAACACACATATGGGCAAGTGCACCCATCGTGAGTGTAGTATAGTGTTGGTAAGATACCGAGGTCGTCCAAGGACACAATAGCTTTTAATACCGGTTTATCCTCAACGTCTAATCGAATCAAGAGTTTAGAAAAAGGTTTTTAACTAGAAAAATAAAACTAACTAAAATCCTGAAAAATAAAATAAAAATAAAAACAGATAGACAAGATGAATCACTTGGATCCGACTCGTGTTTAGTGTAACCTTTGATTATTTCCGCACTTTTTCACTTTTTAAGAGATTATCTTAGTTATTGTAGTAGGCCCCTCTTCTGAAGGTGACGTTACCCTCAACCCAGTAGTTTGAGTCAGCAAGGATACAATCCTAAAGGGTTGGATTATTGAAAGATAATTAATTAAGTTATTAATGCATATTGTGGTAGGCCCCTCTTCTGGAGGTGAGGTTACCCTCGGATAAATAGTCTGAGTCAGCAGGGATACAGTCCTAAATAGTCGGGTTAAAGTATTAATAGTAGTTTACATATGAGGGGATCAAGGAGTTCGGATCCCCGCCATCCAATACTAGTGGGTATTGAAGGAGGTCCTACTAAAGTTGACCCAGGTCCTTGCAGGATCTATACACTGAACAAGGCAAGACTCTTACCAAACCGTTCCCTTAACCCCCGACCAGGTAGCCAACATACCTCCATATAGACCGTGGAGATATGAATGGTGAAAATCTTTTATTTTATATAGACAGTAAAATAATGCCAAGACACCACGGACAAACGATAAGGAAGACTCACCTTCAACATAATAAACTAGTTATTAAAGTCATTAATACATAACCAAATAAAAAGTGCGAAAAGATTAAAAATAAAAAGTATTACACTAGACACTTGTCTTCACCAAGTGATGTAAGAGACTTAGGCAAACATGGCCTTTGATTGTCAAGAACTCTTACGATCAATCTTGGATCCCGAGACTACTACACACACTCTATGATGGATGATGGATGATGGTGGTGGATGATGGTGTTGTGATGGTGGTGGAAGGTGGGTGTTGTGTGAGAAAGGTGGTTTGTAGGATCGATTGCTGACCCGAACGAGTCGTTCAGAGGTTGTCTCTTGCGTTTCAGATGCGGAATAATAAGAAATGCAAGTAGAAGTAGCTTGTTCTTCCTCCTAACTGTTTGTTTTTTTGATTTGAAACGTTTTACAGTTCAATCTTCACACCGGTATAGCTTCGGCATGGAATTCGACATACATCTTATGAGGTCCGTTCATGAGGTTACTATATATAGAGTTTCTGGTTCGCTTATGTGTCACATGACCATAAGAGCGGACCACAATGGTACACATAAGCGGACCAGCATGTCATACAAGCGAACCTGGAACCTCATGACCCTATGAGCGGATCTAACTCATAAAACCTATACAGACTCCTGTTTTCTCATATTTCGTGCCCTATGCTATACAATACGACTTAAGACCTGATCCTAGACACCTAGACGTAATCAACAGATGTAGTGCACCAACAGACTCCCCCTCAGATGTTGATGGAGTCGCCTATACACTCTGACTGCAAAACCATATCTTCACATCTTCAATCTAGATCAGTCTCTGGGCTTTCTCTTCTCTCAATCTTCAGATTCCCCTTCTCGATTTACTGGCATTCTTTTGTTCTTCAGTAACATCTTCAGGATCGTTGTCTGATCTACACAGGCTTTCAGAATTGATTTCCAGGATCGAAACTTGGCTCTCTTCCAACAGAGATTTTCAGAATATCGAAACCTGGCTACCTGCACAATCTTAACCCAGACATAAATTTTCTAATTTTATCACATATCAAATACCTGTGCACCAACACATGACTCTCATAATCATATAATTGCAACATCTCAGGCTCTCTCTCAAATATCTATGATGAACCACTTGAAGAAGGTTAGATTTAACAAAAACAGTTAGATTTACACAAACACTCCCCCTCAAATGCTGCTTATCATGTTTAGCACTCGAAATTTCGAAAATTAGTTTTCCAACATCAGATGTCGAAAATCTTTTTGACTTTTTCAAAAATTATGCTAAAACACACACAAAATCTTTTTGGATTTTCTGAGAGACTAAAATGCAGAAATAAAATATTTACAGACAATATATTTTTTTTATTTTTTATTTTTTATGAGTTCGTGCAAGAGGATCATATCAGATTCTGAGACCAATCACTAACACCGTTAAGCTTCATTTCATTTTAAGTTCTAAACAATTCACTTAGATTGTCAGTATATTGGTCCACTTAAATTCTCACACAAAGTTCAACTGTTTCGAGATACGGATTAATGTCTTAGATACTTAAACTTAATCGCGTGTTCCACCTCAGAATATACTCCCGTATCCAGATCCCAATAATCAGTCTTACAGGTAATTATGACACCAATGATATCTGTATATAAATTAGGTAATGCGAGGGCCGAGGGATCTCAGGTCGATACTTCCGTATACGCAGAGAGATATCAGCTTCGACTTTTCGGTATGTCCCCTTTAGAGGATCTTTTAGCTACAACAGCAGCGACTATCAATTTTATTGTTTCATCAGCATGCTGAGGGTTTATGCTATGTTTCAAGCATTTGCGAAAAGTATTATTCGAGGACTAGGTCAGAACTACCGTTCAGCAGAAGTCCTGGAATAATACCCCAGATATCACTGAGTATAAAGACCTAGTATATCAGATTATGAGACCTTTCAAACGAGATTTCAGGGGTTATCCATATATCCGAGAGATGTTTCCCCACGATATAAGCAAGTTTGAAATTTAGATTTATATCTCGTCACAATCTACTAAATGTGCAAAAACCTACTGGCACATCATCAGTGAGACCGTTTATCACATTTTTATCTTACCAAATCTTTAGCATGTTGTGATCGTCCACTGATGTACTATCATTTCCTCTACTTTGACACTAAAACTCATTTTTGATTTTATCATGTTTTTGCCTTTTTCAAATTTTCTAATGTTTTTGGATTTTCAGAAATTTCTACTCCCCCTAAAATGCAAACACATTAAAGGAAATTTGAAAATAAACTGTACAACAATCTTGACAACCGATATCGAATCGCTTCAAATCGCCATCCACTAGGCATAAACAATCAGAACTCCCCCTTTCACAAAACTATTTTCTCATAATGAGTTCAAAACACTTAAGTTTGTTTTACCCAAAATGTTTTTTTTTCGAAAATAAGTTTTGTTGATTTTACTACTTGTAGGTCGGGGTGTGGTTCATCACATTGTTCGTCTCTTGTCATATATAGTAAATCAAGTACAAATTAATGTCCCTGATTTACCATTTGCATTCAAGCAACCTCTAAACCAATTGTAAAAATAACCACTTGTAAAAACACACAATACCACTTGTAGGAATGTTACGTCTACATCACCATTTTACCAATCAGGATGCCGATTCCTGCTTCGCACTTACCAACCTGGAATCTCCGGCATAGTCCTTCAACCTGTAAACATTCAAACATTATCAAAATCTTTCAACCAAAATCTTCAAACATTAGAAAGATGCCGATTCCTGATCCACGATATAAACTTGGGATCTCCGGCATAGTCCTGAGACTATCATGGGAAACAAACTTCCATCCAAGTCTTTTCAGACTTGATGGCTTTCAACTCTTGAGCAGTAGGGTTGTATGTTGCCTTTTTCGTGGCATAAAACTCTTTTACTCCCTTAGCTCTCCCACTCAACATTTTCCCAAAAATCTTTTTAACATTCCCGTTAAATGTTTTCTCTACATCAAAATCATCCTTTTCTTTATAAAACTGATTCGAAATCTTAGTTTTTCCCACTTTCTTCTTCACTTCCTCAAACTTTAATGATGGAAACTCCTCATCATTCACTGAAATCTTCTTCTCAACCTGTGGCTCTTCTGGCTTTGTGGAACCAGATTCATCGCCGACATTCACCTCATCTTTCTTTGCAACCCACACCTGGTTGTCTTTTCCTTTCTTCTCATACCTATTCTTTGAACACTCACCAACCTCGAATTTTGAATTCTCAAAACCTCTAAGTTTTTCAGTCGGTGATTCAACATCAACAACTTTCTCTTTCATTTTCTGAGAAACTCCCTGTGTTGTTTTGGTATTCTTTGTACAATTCCATGCAATGTGACCGACTTCATTGCATCTGTAACAGGTTCGAGTCTCTCTTTGGTAACATATATCAGCTCCATTCTTCTTTCTTTCAGCAAAAAAACTCCTGGTTAGACTGTCTCCAGAACGGTTTATGCTGTTCCTCATCAGCACTTCCACCTGAAATAAATTCTGTTTTTGTTTTAGAATTTTTATCATTTTTATAGTTTTCTGGTGGAACAAAACCTAACCCTTTCTTTTTATAGCTACGATTTTGGTTAGGTTTCTTTTGAAAACCAGAACCAGAATTGTTGCCCTTTTTCTTATTTAAACGTTGCTGAACTCTAGAAGTATATTTTTTAGGTTTTTCAAAACTTTTCAAAACTTTTAATTCTGGAATATTAATTTCTATTAGTTTGAAAGTTTTGTTTATTAGTTCCGTTTTAATACTCATTATTGGAAACTCTTTATTGTAATATAATTTGTCCGAACCATTCAAAGTATACACAACTTCGAATGTTTCATCATTCAAATTTGACTTTGATAACAAAAATTCTAAACTATAAGACCGTTTGACCAACGAATTTGGACTGTTGACTGACGAATTTGACCCTCCAGACTCAGATTTCGACTTGGACTCCTCCTCAGTATCCAACACCTGATCGACCACCTTTTTGATTAACTCAGACTCATGATCAGTATCGGACGAGGTAAACGTGACATCAATGTTATCTGGTAAAACATCAGTTGTGTCGGTTTTTAGCTTTATATTGATTGCTTTTTCAAGTTGCTCCTCGTTTGGTTTTCTAGGAGAATACCCTTCCCAAATTGGAGGCGGACATTTGTTATAACTAACAGTCGATTTCTTACCACAGTCTTTCTTTTCTTTTGGCTTCTCATCTTTAAAAGCTTCCATACCTGCAACAGTTGGGTAAATACGGTCAATGAGATAATCAGAACTAGAATAGCTTTGTAACAAACGTCTAATTCTCTCATTCTCGATCTTTTCCGTCTCCAACTCTTGCTTCCACTTAGCACTCTCTTCGATGTAAAAGTTTATAGCTTTTTGCTTTGTCATCATTACAGCATTCATCATCGTAAGTGCTTGTTCTCTTTCTGAATTTGTCTTTTGAAGACCAGTTACTGTTTTGTTCAAGACATCATAAGATTCTTTCACATAATTGAGATTGAACAATAACTGCTCCTTATTCTTCTCATACTCAGCTATAATGTCGTCTTTTGCAGCACATTCCTTGCAAGCTTCCAAACACTTCTCGCAAGGCTTTACGACTTCAACAATCTTCTCAACTTCGATTGTTTTAACAACCTCAATCACTTTTTCTACTTCAATCACCTTTTCTTCTTCTTTTTCACCCTCGGTAATCTTCTCAACAACACTTTCAGCATCCTGAACATCACCATCAGATTCAGTTTGTTGTTCTTTAGCAGCTCTTTTCTCCTTTAGTTTCTTTACTCGTTCTGCAAAATAGAAGTGAAAACTTTCAGGAGAAAGATGAGATTTGGCAACATTTATATGTTTTTCTTCCTCATCATCACTACTGCTATGATCTGGTGATTGATCAAATTTTACAGATTTATCAGAATCATCATCTGATTTACTAAAATCAGGCGGTGTTTTATCAAAAACAACTGCCTTTTCTGAAACAAACTCATTCTGTACATCTTCATCTGAACTCTGTAAACTTTCATCTAAACCTTCTGAAATTTCTCCAGATATCTCTGAAAGTTTATCAGTACTATCTGACCCATCATCGGTTGACACAGACTTTTCATCTTCACTTTTCACATTCTCCCCGATAGATCTCATCCAAGTAGCAAACAAATCTGGCTCTCGGACGATCTTGGCAATGAACGCTTTGAACTCTCCCTTTTCATCCACAAACATATCCCAACTGAAACCTTCTGGTAGTTTCTCATCATCTTGATCAATAATGCGTGCTGCTTTGCCTTCAGATGATATGTAATCACTCCAGCTGAAATCTACCAAACATGCTCTTTTGGGATCTTTAATCTCTCTCCCGTGAGCTGTCTGTGGTTCTTGGAATTGACCGACTTGTTGATAGATAGCTTTGCGGTAGTAATCATCTTTCCCGAATGGATTCTGTGCTCCACTAGCTTCTCTTCCTTTGCACTCCCGTTTGAAATGACCTTTCTCCCTGCATCGAAAACAAGTAACTTTAGATTTATCAAAACCTAAAGTTGATACATGAGCATCTAGAAAGTCATTTCTCCCAGTAATGGTTTTGAATTTCTCAGCTCGTCGAAGAACACTTGCGAGACACCATTTGATATCCATAAGTTCCATCTCTTCGGCGTCTATCTGATCGTAATCCTCTTTGGTAAGCATAGGATTGCCAATCCGACCAGCAACAAGACCTTCATAGGATAACAATACTGAACCCAGAAGTGCCATATGGTCTTTAGCAGTGTCTTCAGAGAAGCTTTGACCTTCTGGAAGGTTGAGAGCTATGTTGCATTGAATCACGTATCCATTTCCTGTTTTTGTACTCTGAGACTGAAAACTCGTGTTAGTCTCTTTCGGATTCACACTCGGAAACGATGAAAACCCGCTGCTATTCTTGTTCGAACCCTGATCAGCTTTCTCAGATGAATCACCAGCACTGAAAGCAGTTTGAATCTTCGGACTTCTTTCAGACTCAGTGGCTGGAATACTACCCCTGTAGTACATCTTCACATCCTATTGACCACTCGGACTATTCATCCTCGCAATCTTCTGCTGTTCAAGATCCTGACTCTCAATTTTCTCTATAAACTGTGAGATTGTCAACCCATCATATACACCAGTATTCTTCAAGATCATCAAATACGTTCCCCACTCCTTTTGAGGTAACGCGTCCGCCAATTTATCCACCCACTCCTCACGACCTTTTTCAACACCCAACATAGATAAAGATCGCACCAAATGACAGTATCTCTCGATTAGCTTTTTAGTATCCTCTCCCGGCAAACTACTAAACAAATCAAATTCTTTCTTTAGTAACGCTTTCTTGCTTTTGATCATGTTTTCGCTTCCCTCGAACTTGACCTTTAGCGCATCCCAAATTGACTTAGCAGTTTTGTCGTGCTGTAACAGGATGAATATATCTTCTTTTATCGCCTGCTGCAACAAACTAATCATCATTTTCTCAGCTCTATACATTGCTCGTTCTTGATCATTGAACTCGGATATTTCTTTGATGACTTGCAAATCTGTTCGAGGCAATGTGTACTTCTTCAATATGCATTCCCACGATCTGAGATGATTTGCCTGAACCCAGTTTTCAAACCGATCCTTCCATCCATAATACTCCTCAATGTTCATCAATTTAGGGGGCTTTTGAGTCGTTCCCGTCTCGTTTTCTAAATTCATTGCTTGAGCAATTGCGGCTGGAGTAGTCGATGAGGCAAATGCATTGTAGAATTCGGAATCCATACTAACTTAACACGTATTTCAAGACAAATGACAGAAGAGCGAACCAACTCTGAACAAATAAGCGAACCAGAAAGATCCAAATAAGCGAACTAGAATTGTTCTATGGAGCGAACCAGAATGATTCTTTGGAGCGGACCACTTTGAATAACTGTCTTTGGAGCGGACCAGAAATATACACTGGAGCGGACCTGAATGTGGCCTGATAAGCGAACCTGGATTGTACTCTGGAGCAAACCAAAATGCCAATTTGGAGCGAACCAGAAAAATATTGGAGCGGACCTGTTCTTGAAGCGAACCAGAAACAAAATTTTGAGCGGACCAGCTGAAAATCTGTACGGATGAGCGGACCTATAGACTGTACGTTCGAGCGGATCACATATCGAACATGTTTTGACTCGTTAAAACTTCGAATTTTGGCTTCAAACTTTCCAGGGTTTATCTCGATACTATTGCGCACAGGCTGTGAAAATTTAAGCGAATTCCGACCGTGAAATCTTCCCGAATCAGTAAAAGAAGGTGTAGAAGTGAGAAGAAATGATGAAAAACAGCTACAATCTGCAGAAAACCTCCTCCCAAGCTCTGATACCACTTGTAGGATCGATTGCTGACCCGAACAAGTCGTTCAGAGGTTGTCTCTTGCGTTTCAGATGCGGAATAATAAGAAATGCAAGTAGAAGTAGCTTGTTCTTCCTCCTAACTGTTTGTTTTATTGATTTGAAACGTTTTACAGTTCAATCTTCACACCGGTATAGCTTCGGCATGGAATTCGACATACATCTTATGAGGTCCGTTCATGAGGTTACTATATATAGAGTTTCTGGTTCGCTTATGTGTCACATGACAATAAGAGCGGACCACAATGGTACACATAAGCGGACCAGCATGTCATACAAGCGAACCTGGAACCTCATGACCCTATGAGCGGATCTAACTCATAAAACCTATACAGACTCCTGTTTTCTCATATTTCGTGCCCTATGCTATACAATACGACTTAAGACCTGATCCTAGACACCTAGACGTAATCAACAGATGTAGTGCACCAACATGGTTTGCCAAGGGATGGTTTGCAAATGAGCTAAGCACCCCTATTTATAGCCTGCACAGAAGCTCGGAAACGGCCCCGTGTCCATTGGGCACGACCCCGTATCCACCAATCTTCTCTTTCTTCATTAATTGCAGTTTGTCTGCATTAGTTGATCACGCCCCCGTGCCCGCTGGGCACGACCCCGTGTGCAGAAGCGTATCTGTACTATCAAGATTTCCTCAGATTCTGCGAATCTTATAGTTGACCACGGCCCCGTGTCCGCTGGGCACACCCCCGTGGTGGGTGATAGAAGCTTCTACACCTTTGTCTTTTCTGTAGACACTTGGGCACGCCCCCGTACTCACTGAGCACAGGGCGTGTTCAGCCTTCTGTTCTCTTGTTTTGCTTGGGAAGATGCTGTCGAGGGGTCGGGCATGCCACATTTATCCCTTTTCTTTTATTTTTGTTAGATTTAGCAGCCTTTTTGCTTCTTTTGTTCAATTGAGCTCTTTTGATCCTGAAAATACAAAAGGAAGACAAAAACACACTTTTTCCAACATTAGTACTAAAAAAGGGTTAGTTTTATGCCTTATTTGATGTAATTTATATGTTGCATTTTGCACACATCAACAATATGATATGAAATTGAATACAAATCATCCAGGTTTACGAAATCACCCAAAATTTAGTTATGGTAATTCTGCTAATCAAATGAACCATAATTTTCAGGTACCCTTGCAAGGAGGTCAGTAGTATTAGAGCCGTCAAGGTAATTACCCAACTTAGGGCCAGTATAATCAGGGTAATCAGCAGGGTAACTCCTAAAGTGCTAGTGGTGGAACGAGTGATGACAAATTGGATGCAATTATGAAGTTTATGAAGGACATCCAGAAGGATAATGAAGTTCGAGACAAAACTTCAGAAGCAATGCAGAAGCAGCTGGGGCAGTTAGCAGAAGATATGGCTCAGTTGAGAAGAGATCCAGGTAAGTTGCCAAGCACTACCACAGTTAATCCAGCACATCAGTCATCTAGCGCAAAGAATGGAAGAAATGTGCACGTCAACGCGGTAAATATTCTTCCAAGTTTTGAAACTGGCAGTGTTGAAGTAACTCCACCATCACAATTAGTTGAAAAGGTGGTGGAGGACGTTGATACTGAATCGAATTCTCAACATGATCATAAAAATACTAAGTTGAAAAAATCTTTTTTGTGAAAATGAAATGTTTGTTGAAGTTGATGGTAAGAAAGTTAAAGTTCCATTTCCTATGGCGTTATTAAAACCATCTGACACATTTGTTTTGAGTAAACGGGATCCACCAAGGGATGAAAAGTGGGAAAGTTTTAAACAAGCTAAAATTAATCTACCGTTACTCGATGCGATTAAAGAGAGTCCCGATCATGTTGAGTGTTTGAAAGAATTAAGTACCCAAAAACGACTTCATAAGTTTCCTAAAAAACTTGATTTGACTGCAAATGTGAATGCCGTTTTGTTGGGTACCCTTCCCCTAAAACTTCAAGATCCAGGAGCACCCATTATTTCAGTGCAAGTGGGTGAATTTAAAATAGAAAGGGCACTGTTGGATCTTGGAGCGTGTGTGAGTATTCTACCAGGGAGTCTGTATGACCAATATGATTTTGGTCCGCTGCAAAAAGTCAACACCACCGTGGTGTTGGCTTATCAGACTCCCATGTGTCCGAGGGGGGTTGTAAGACACGTGCTTGCGAAGGTAGAAGAGGGTTACTACCCAGTTGACTTTTTAGTGCTTGATTGTACCACAAGTTCAAAGAACACACAACCTCTAGTCATTCTGGGTAGGCCGTTCTTAGCAATTGCTCATGCAATTATCAACTATGCTGATGGAACAGTAAGTATGAGGTTTGGTGACCGTGAATTGCGGTTAAATGTGTTTTCGGATTCGACTAATCCTCCCATTTCAAGTGAACGCTCAAAATCTGAAAATGGTGAAGAAAATGTCTCTCCTGCAAAGGAGATTCAAACAAAACAGGAGTGTTTGTTGGTTGACAGGTTTGAAGTGGCAGGAAGCGAACCAGTAAGGAAAAAGGAAGGTGCGGCTCATGAGGGGTTCAAGACAGAAAAAGGGAAGCCACGAGGGAAGAAGAAGGAAAAGAAACCGCCTAAATGTGATAATGCAAAACGGAGGTTAAAGTTATTCGGTCCAATGTGGAAGACAGTGGACGACTTACCAGAGCATTGGCGGAGTACATACTTAGAGGCCATGGGACGCAAGCATCCCATTCGAGCACCATGAGGGTATGTCAGGTATGGTCTGGCTGAAGACATATAAACTTAGCGCTCTCGGGAGGAAGCCCGAGGATGTAGAGTAGTGTATATATGTTTTGTTGTTGTGTGAGTATTTTTGCAGGTTACCAGGTTATTAATCTCTACGGATGCAATGGTCCAAGTGTGGGGATGTTTGGTGAAGCCCCATTACGTTCTAGTTGCAATTGTGGACAAGGAAAGGATTAGAGTTTAGTCAAAACTGTCCATACTCAATCTCCATATGGACGAGGATGATCTGAACATTAATGGCAGAGATTGACCCGGGTACTTTTTGGACAAGGCCGCGAATGAAATGCTATACGGTCGTGGTGGAACATGACGCATGAGGATTCTACGCTTTAAGCCAGGGGAGTCTGTTCCACTTTTATTATTGCATTTTTATTCGTGTTCTTGGTGGTGTTAAACTATGTTGTGTTTAGGGAATGTGTTTTTGTTAATTGTGTTAGGAATAGTCGCTCATGATGTTTGTTAGTTGGTATTCCTGGGTGTTGTTTTGAAAAGCACGATACATTGGGGACAATGTTGCCCAATTGTGGGGATGATATGGAAACCCGGGAAGGGAAAGGCTTGGGACAGAGTTTGAAAGAGGTTGAAAAATGATTGAAAACGATGAAAACTGAAAAAAATTGAAAATTTTTAAAATTTTAAAGAATTTCATCGCCTTAAGTGAACTAAATGGATACGAAAACCTTAAGTTTCAATCACTAATGGGTTCCTTGCTGGTAGTTAACTAACATAGTCCCTTGTCATGGTCGTTCCTTTAAGTTTCATGAGAGTAGGTCTGACAGGTGTTTTTAGGAGAAAAGAATTGAGAAGAGATGTCTATTTAGGGGTAACATGCTTTAGATTGCATATGCTACGTGTCGGCAACCTTTTTACCCTTCTTTGGTGAGAATTTTGAGCCTGTAGAATGATAGAATGACTTACATTATGACTTCATTTGTTGAGAGCAGGCCGCATGTTATTCTGCGTTAGAACCTGTATGATTTGATGCATGCTGAGGCTGTGGTTTAATATGTGCACATACATGATAAAGGCATTAGGATATCCAGTACACCCGTTTTGTTTGTTTCATGTTTACCTAGTTATCACCCTTAGTAGCCCTGTTGAGCCTATTTACCTTTCGTTTGTCCACCTAATGTGAATTGTTTGATACCGACCATGAACGACAAATTATGAATAAGTAAAAAAAGAAGAAAAATATAGAAAAAGAAAAGAACAAAAAGAAAGTTTTGTGAATATTGTTCATGTCTTGGGTAGAAACCAACCCAAAGTGTAGTCGTTATGTGTTTTGCAAATAAAGTTGTCACGGTTTGGTTGTTCGTTTGTTCGGCACATAAATAAAAATATAAATATAAACCGAAAATCTTCCTACCCTTAGCCTAAGCCCAAAACCGAAAGTCCTTTTGATATGTGCCGTGTTATATGATACAGTGGAGGTGTGATTGTCATACAAGCATATGATTACAGGATTTCATGTTTGGTTTTGAGTGATATAAATGCTAGCACATTACACGCTAGTTCAGTTTTTAAACCGAGAGGATAGTTGATTGTGAGGGGCGTGTAGCATGTGAATAATCCTAAGCATGTTAGTTTTGAATAGTCAAGTCTTAGGTTTTAGAAATTGCACCAATTGTTTGTCGGACTGTCAATCTTGATTGTGTCAGTCTATGGAATGGTATGACTTGGGACATGAACTGTTGCATTGGTATAGGGGTTTAGAAGTGTTGTTACTATGGTGAGTAGTTTCGTATCGGTTTGCTTAGGGGCAAGCAAAGGTGAAGTGTGGGGATGTGATAGAAGGATGACTAACTGAGTTTTAACATGTGTAAATATAAGGTTTTAACTGTTTATTATCATAAAACATGGTTACTTTAAGTGTGTTTTTATTTGTAGGTACCCAGAGCTTAACGGATGGATTTTGAAGCTAAACGGGAGGTTTTCGGGAAGATTTATGAAGGTTAGACGCTTACACACAAGTTGGGAGCTGAAAAATGCAAAAAATGGTAAGAACCCAGTATTTGGCGCAAGAAGAAACCAGTTTGGCGCAACCTTATGTCAGTTTTGACGTAATACAGATGCTAGTAAGTCAGGGGCGCAACCTTGTGCCAGGTGGGGCGCAACCTTGCGCTGACATCAGATAATCACGCAAAAATTCAGGATTTCACTTTATTTTAAGATATCTTCAACCCCAAATGAGGGGGTGATTAACCCTAGCCATTTTCCACATCCCAAGGACGAATTTTGGAGTTCCCAACCTCAATTTTCATCAATCTTTCATGCAATCAAACATCCAAGACAACCAAGAAGATCAAATCATGACTATGAGTGGCTAGATTCTTTTGTGACCACCTCCGAGTGGATGGTTCATGTATGTGAAACTCAAACCTTGTTATTTAGTTTTTTTTTTTGGATTGTTTTTCATAACTTGAAGAATACTTGTGGTTTAGTTATGTTTAAAAGAATTGTGAGTGTTGCATTTACTCATTTTTTACCATTCGCATTCGGTTTTCTTGCATCGTGAGTAGTTTGGTTATTGGGTGGTTCTTGGCACTTATGATTTGGTAATTAAATTGCATAAGTTATTATTAAAAACTTGTCTTTGATTATCAATCAAACTAAACCGTTAACAAGAACTTTTGGTATCTATCTAATTAAACAGGTTTGGGTGAATAATTGAACCGGAAATCCGGAGGGGGTTGCTTTTCTTTAAAATTGACAACTTTCTTAATTATACTAGATCAAAAATCTCAAAACATAAACAAAGCAATAGTTTTTCTTAGTTTTTAGTTAATCTAGGTTTCTACAATCAACACTAACCACATATTCCCTGTGGAGACGACCCTACTTACCCTTGATAGTAAAGGTACTTAGGACCAAATTTTAAACTTGTTTTTTGACCGACCTTTCGACATCGATAAACAAGCGCCACTGGTTCTTATGTGGGCTTGGTTCCTCATTCGAAACTTTCTGCACTGCCCAGAGGATAGTTCATCCGTCTCCCCCATTCCGTGACATACTAGATCAAGCTGAAAATCATGAGATTTTCCTTCAAAATCTCAACTCCCAAACAGCACCACAGGCCGGCTTTCCTGCCCAGACAGGGCGTTTTACACAGAACTCATCACGTGAATCAAACCATGGTGGACGATTTCGTGGCTCCCCTTCAACCCATGGCTGTTCCAATACCAACTGGAGACCACCCCACGGCCAATTGTGCAGAAAAGATGGGCACTATGCGAACTCTTGCCCAAATCTTGCTAGTTATGCAACGAGCCACTCCGTTAGACGCCAATCTTGCTAAAGCTTTCAACGCTCAATGCAGCCTTAACCCAGATTGGACAGCTGATTCGGGTGCCACCACCCACATGCTTCGATCAACTGACGGTCTGGATGAATCTCACACCACCACGGGTAATGCTTATGTAACCTTCGGTAATGGCCAATCATTACCGGTCTCCAAAATTGGTAATTCTAAACTGAACAATATACCATTACAAAATGTCCTTGTGGTTCCTAATATCACAAGAAACCTACTGTCCCTCAGTAGACTAACTAATGATGCCCCTGTTGATGTGCTATTTTCTAATCATTTTTTCCACATCCAGGACTGAAAAATAGCAGCGGTTCTTGCTAGAGGCACTTGTGAAAATGGATTTTATGTCCTCTCCCAAGGCCCCAAGTCTCTCGTTGCTGCTCTCGCTGCTCCTCATCTTCGTGCTTCCTTTGATAAATGGCATAGTCGTTTAGGCCATGTCTCGTTTGATGTCATTTCCGTTTTAAATAAACTTGGACAAGTGTTTGTTACGTCCTTATTACCCAACACAGGATTATGTTCTTCGTGCCAACTTTCTAAGGCACAACGTTTACCTTTTGTTGAAAATAATAAATGGTCCTCTCATGTTTTGGACTTAATTCATTACCCTCTGCGGACGGTTACTTATATTATGTCATATTTGATGATGACTTCTCTCGTTTCACTTGGTTCTATCCGTTAAAACTCAAATCAGAATTTTATAATATACTCATAACCTTTCTGAACTTGGTTCAAAATCAATTCACAAGAGCTGTTATTTTTTTTCAAAGTGATGGAGGAACCGAATTTACCAACAACCGTGTACAAAATCTTTTTCAACAAAAAGGCATTTTTTTCATAGGCTCTCATGCCCCCACACACCATAACAAAACGGACGAACCAAGCGAAACATCACCATATAACCGAAACAGGTTTAGCTATGATGTTTAATACTCACGCACCGGCACAACTATGGGTCGATGCTATCGCTTCCGCCACTTACATTATAAATCGCCTTCCCACGCCTCTTTTAAACCAAAAATCCCCATTTGAACTTTTATTCCATCACCCTCCGTCCTATTCCAATTTACGTGTGTTTGGATGTCGTGTGTTTCCTTATCTACGGGACTACACAAAACACAAACTTCTTCCACGTAATGGCCCTTGCATCTTCATCGGATATAGTCCAAAATACAAGGGATATCATTGTCTCGATCCAACTACATCTAGAATTTACATGACACGTCATGAAAAATTTGATGAAGACAACTTTCCATTTTCCGGTGTTCTTGCAAATGTTGATGAAACAAAACTTCTTCTTTCAAATTTTGAGGATTCCCTTCCGTCCCCTGATCCTCTGATTCCTAACACAAACTCCACTTCACATACTTCTGCTTGTAACATTTGTCCTGTCCATGATACAAGCTCATCTACAATCTCTACATCATAAACAGCCCACATTCCTCAACCGTGACCACCCCAATCCACGCCAAACAGTCCCACAACTTAACCAAGCCCCACGTCTCCACCAAACCCGCCAGGCCCAACAAATACTTCCAGCCCACCAAACATTTCTAGCCCAACACAAAACTTTCCCTCACTCTTCGAAACACAATCTGACCCCATATCTTAGACTGCCTCCACTCAATCTCACACCCAACCAACTACATCAACTCACTCCATGCACACCCGGTCAAAATCTGGGATTTTTAAACCAAGACACTTTGCTGACTTGACATATTTTTCTAGCAATCATCTTCATCATGCTTTATTTACATCTCATATTCCAAAAGGTATAAAAACTGCCTCCAAAAATTCTAATTGGGTTTTGGCTATGCAAGATGAACTCACCGCTCTTCGAAACAACAACACGTGGGATCTTGTAAAGCATCTGACTCACTCAAATGTCGTTGGATCGAAATGGATATATCGGATTAAATATAAAGCCGATGGTTCCCTTGATCGTTACCAAGTGTGGCTAGTCGCACAACGCTTTACACAAGTTCCCGGTCTTGATTTTTATCATACGTTTAGTACGGTTGTCAAGGGATCAACAATCCGAGTGGTACTCAGTCTTGCCACAATCTACAACTGGCAACTCCGCCAACTCGATGTACATAATGCCTTTTTAAACGGACATTTAAGTGAAACCGTTTACATGGAACAACCGTCGGGCTTTGTGGACACCAAGTTTCCAAATCATGTGTGTCGACTTAAACGTGCCCTTTACGGACTCAAACAAGCTCCTCTAGCTTGGTTTCAAAGATTGAGTTCATTTCTTATTACACTCGGTTTTTATTGTAGTCGAGCTGACCCCTCTCTTTTTGTCTACAAAACCGACAACTTATTAATCTATCTACTTGTCTATGTAGATGATATAATACTTACAGGCAATAATTCAAATGTTACCAAAGTCTTCACAGATCATCTAGACAAAGAGTTCAAAATAAAAGACTTGGGCACTTTAAACTATTTTCTTGGCCTAGAAGTCATTTCAAACTCTTCTGGACTTTTTCTTAGTCAAGCCTAATATGCCTATGACATCCTCTCGAGAGCGGGTCTTCTAGATGCCAAACCAGCCGCCACACCCCTCACCCCAACCGACACCTTTACATCTTCTGGTACACCGTTTCATGACTCGATCCTTTATCGCTCATTAGTCAGAGCTCTTCAATACCTCACCATCACCCGCCCCGACCTATCGTATGCGGTAAATCAAGCCAGCCAATTCCTTCATAATCCAACAACATGTCATTTCAATCTGGTAAAACGAATTCTGCGTTACGTCAAAGGAACACTTTCTTATGGTTTAACTTTTGACAGGCCCGTAAAAACATCTATAGTTGGATATTCCGATGCCGATTGGGCACGTTGCATAGAGACAAGACACTCCACTTACGGTTATTCTATCTATCTTGGGGAAAACTTGGTCTCTTGGAGTGCAAAGAAACAACCAACTGTTGCCCGCTCGAGTTGCGTGTCTGAGTATCGGGCCAGGCAAACACTGCAACTGGAATCATTTGGTTAACTCATCTTCTTTGTGAACTGCATGCGCTTCCGCCGGATCTTCCAACTCTTTTATGAGACAATAAAAGTGCTTTATTTCTAAGCCAAAACCCAATATCCCATAAACGAGCCAAGCACATTGATATTGATTATCACTTCCTTAGAGAATTGGTCTCAGCTGGCAAGTTACATACAAAGTTTGTTCCGACCACGCTCCAGGTAGCTGACATCTTCACCAAGAGCTTACCGAGACCTCTTTTTGAACAATTTCGCTCCCAGCTCCGCGTTGGACCCCAACCTGTTCGCTTGAAGGGGGTAACATGCGCTAAAGATGATTTTAAAATTCAAATCATGGTTGACTAAATATTTACTGTTGTATCTATTTTTGTATAGGAGATATTCTCTCCAAATTTCTAGTCCATTCATTGTGTATATATTTAGCATTCCTGTGAATAAAATATTCATCCTTTTGGACTCTTTCAGACCCCATGTGATTTCGTCGATGTTGCAAACATATAACCTTTAGATGTGCTTCTACAACCAACTTAAAGTTATAAACTTACATATTTTGTTGTCGTGTTAGAATAATAAACTTTATTTATAAAAGGTAATATGATAACTTGCAGAGCTTGTATATTAATGAATCCTTAAATAACTAAACAATCACTTTGGAGTAGACTTGATATACTATGATAATAAGAGGTAAATCCAATTTACTCAACTAAATTTGTTGCATGAAGCCATTGTTTTTTTAAAAGTTAGGTTAAAATGTGTAACAAGGGGAACTTTACTTTGTATAATATAATACCAGTGTTTTTAAAACCTGATTAAATCTGATTGGATAGATCAAACACAAATAAACCGGTCGGTTTTAAGTGAATTGTCGTCCATGTCTTTCTCATTTAATATATTGGCCAGTTGTAACGATGAATCGAAAGAGCTATTCATCATACTATAGTTTTGTTTTATAAGATAAGTTATAAGATAGTATATTGTTTCATAAAACTCTTGTGGCCTAACTTAAGTTATAAGATAGTATATTGTTTCATTGTTTGGGACAAAAAACTAATCTTATCTTAATATGATAATAGAGAAAGGGAATGAATAGTAATTTGAGAACGTGTCTGCACTTTAGTTGTGGTTAAGTGCGGTGTCTGTGCTTCAGTGGTTTGCTACGTGTTATCTCCCTCATACCACCACCGTATCTTTCATCTTGAAACCGCACCGCGTGTCCTACATGAAGCCACCACCTCTACTCCTGTTACTCAACACATGCTTCCTTCTTCACTTTCCTGGCCTAAATTGATCCGTCAACAAACCAGGTGCCCTAATCGACCCCTCGAGAAAACCATGGACCCCTGCATAGCGTAGCTCGGAGCAATCCGGCCGTTGATGAAGATGTTTGATTCTGAATCGACACTGATGCGTAAGAACCCTAACCTTCGTGTTGTTATTTATGGTATGTTATTCCCAGTTCTAATAATGTATATCGCGATGTAATTTTGTTCAAATAATCATGGATTGTCTGTTGTTGTTCATTTGTTATTGTCATATTGATCGTGTATCTAACTATCTAAGCAATTAAGCATGCAATTTTGTTAAGAAAATCTTCAAATTGGCCTTGGTTTGAGAGTGAACATATATTTGATTTGAAAGTGTAGGGTTTTAATATGTGAAAGAGATGGGATGGTTAAAAATGCTTTCTTCATGTTCATCAATCACCGGTGGATGCCGACGAGGAGTTCATGACCACTAATACCACCTCAACACCGAGGGTTTTTTGTCAAAGAAATGGTCATGAAGAACTTCTGATCATACATTGTTGAACAATGCGTTGGCCAATTTCAGAAGGTTAGGGTTTTGTTTTTTTTATTAAAGCTGTTTTCCCCCAAATGGGTTGTTCAAAGTCCGAAGCTTTTTATTAGGGTTTATCAATCTGATTTGAAATTCAACTATCGAACAGAGTTTTCCAGCTTTTGTTTATTATACTTTAGAAGTGTTGAATTGCATTTTGCTAAATTTTTGTAGGGCGAGGCTGAGTAAATTTCGCTTATGAAGCTGAAAGATCAAGGTACCCATGATGAAGGCTTTGTTGAATATCTGGCGGATATCATTGGAACTAACAAATTTTTGGAGAAAATTGAGGAAAACATTGGAATCACAACCTACATCTGATGCGCTTTCAAAAAAGGTACCTGGTGGTTAGGCAGTGTGAGACGATTAGGTGGTCCATGGTGTGTAGCTGTGAAGTTGAAGATGGAGTGCTCAGGGTTGTGGTTGAAAATGGCTAGACCTAGAAAATTCGCCAGTGTTCATGTCATCATGTGTTGAGACCTCTGTGTCATTACGTGTTCTTTAAACACATTGCAGGTATATAACATTTCAGTTTTTCTTTCCTCTGGTTGATAATATTTGTTCAATAAGTGTTAGTGTTTTCGTGATTATAGTAGATGTTAGGGATTTGTTTTGAAACCTTTTGTTTTGTCAATTTGTTTCATCTTTTATGCGATTAGCTTTAATTTTATAGGAATTTATATATTTTTTCTTTTAATCACCAGGTGTTATATTCGAGATTAAATGAGGCAAAGGAAAAATATTCTGATGGATGGCTTTGTTTTTGGTATATGATAATGATTTGAAAATTTATAGTTATAGTGTAGTTATTGATCTTTTTAAGACCTATTCAAATTATCATAGATTTTATAATTACATATTTGAGCATTATCATCGTTACAAATCACTTGAGCAAACCCAAATATCCATTTCACTTTGCTAATTTTTTGAAAACAGGACTAGCCCATCAGAATTTGTAATTCCATAAGCCAAGTACTATAAAGCAGTCTACAACAACCTGATATCTCTTGGCATGTGGTTCCAAATGATGTTCGAGACTAAAGAACCGGGAACAAGAATGTAAAGAGGTCTAACTTTTAAATATTAAATATACTTACTTTGTTTTTTTTTTTTTGTATATTGTGGTTTAAATATATTACTGGAAAAATTATTACAGGCATATGGGTACGATTACTGGTATTAGTGATCTGAATGGTGTTCGATGGAAGAACTCGCAATGGCATAACCTACAGGTATACTTATTGCTCATGTTGGCATATTTCAGAACTAAAGTGTTGGCCAACATAATCATTTTTTGGTCTTGAGTAGGTTTGCTGGCATGAGGCAACTGCTGGTGAAAGGCATGACCATGTATCGATTTGGGAGATTGAGCCCATTACAACCCTTTTTCATATATCCCACCCTTTTAGCAAACAAAACGACCCAACCAAGAAGGAATGTCAGGTGACGAGTTAGCGGATATTGATAATATGTTAAAGAGAACAAAGTTGTGTCTTTAGTCTAATGGATGAACACGCAGCAAAACCCGTCTCTGGCTAATCAAATCCAACCGGGTTATTTGAACCTGTTGATGTGAAAGTCGAAAATTCAAATTCTCATTTTTTCCCTTCTTTCTTTCAACTATTTAAATTCATGAGTTATAAAGTTATATTCTTTATAATCGCAGATTGATAAACATGGGAGCTGGTCATGTAAGCGTGAAGTATGGCTTCAAAGTATGTAATCACTAACAAGTGAACACCATGTTTTTTTATTTCTTTTTAGTAAATATGGTTAAATTTGTGAAGATTGCATGGGGACGATTTTCAAGATTAGATCTATTACTATTTTCATTTAATTAGATTATATTGCTATGTTGTTTTGAATTCAGAAACTGAACCGTTGTCGATGATGCATCAAGAATGATCCAGTTTGGCGATCCAGCATTGGTGTTTTATCTATAGCAGGGTTTTGCATTAAAAGGACTCATGTGATACAATTTATCAAAATGCAGGTCAAGGGCAGTATCTACATAGTACAATTCCAACTCTCAAGAAGCTTCAGGACCTTTTGATTGTGAAGAGATGGATTTGTTTATGTTAGTAGAGATATTTTTGGCATATGTAGTTTTATATCTCACGAGCAATATAAGTCATATGTAATATTCAACATGTTTTTTATGCAGCCTAGGAGAAGGTTTTGGCGTTCTTGTCTTTGAAACTTGGTAATCTTTTTTAGTTTATATATCAAGTTTTAAGTTAATATTTAGTATCTCACGTATGACCTCATGCGCGAAGAGACCTTTGTTGGCCAGGGCGAGCACTCTCTTTTCTTTGTCAAATTCCGTCTTACCAAACAAGACTGACTTCTTACGAACCCACGAAGAGTTGTGAGGCTGGACCAGGTACGAAGAATGAATCTATATCTGTGCACGGAAGGGCCGGTGGCCACTCAACTGTTCGAGTGCAATGCAATGCAATGCAATACTGAATGGAACCAACACAAAAATCAATCGTTGCACTTGCGCAACGCGCAACGATGAAAACACCTAGTTTAGGTAATATGTATACCTCGATCACCCAATCTAGTGGTAGTGGAGTACTAAATTTTGAATTTTTGTTATGCCTTTTTGGGGATTTTTAAGAAGCATTTGTATTTGTATAAATGTATCCTCATACTTTTTTCGTTTTTCTAAACTGCCCTTCTTTTCTATACATTCTAACAAATTGGTCCTCCTTTTTTTCTCAATAACAACTAAATTCATTTTTGCAACATTTCATGTTCCACGTTTTTGTTTCACACCATAAAGGAGAAATATGTTAAATAATAACAAAACTTTGTTTATTTTACACTGAGCAATTTTTATACGCATAACTCTAAACGTCATATAAAAATTTGCCACTACGGTTATTGTATACCTGAAGAATTCCCATGTATACACTTCACATTCGCAATTTCGTAGACATCCGTTTATTTATTTTATTTTATTTTTATTTTCTAATGACATATGAAACTTGTTATAAAACTGTTTTCAACATAATCATTAATAAATATATCAAAAAATAAATATATTTGATTGCTGTTTTTATAACTTGTGTGTAGACTTTAGATAATCATATTGCACAAACAATTACGTTAAGAGTAGGAGACGATCAACTTAGGGTAACTACATGAAACATTGAGGCGATGAACAAACTATCTTTTATCGGTTTAGGGTTTAACTTTTAGTTTTAATATTAATTTCTTTATTGGTGTGGTTGGACTAGTACGTATATATATTGTTGTATTATGTATAATTTATATTTGTGTGTATATACATGTTTATATATGTATGTGTAAGTGTGTATATATATATAGGTGTGTGTATTATGTATAATTTATATTTGTGTATATATATATAGGGGTAAGATCAAATAAAAAGTTCATTTTGCCTAAGTAGGATGAGAAGTAATCTTAATCATTCATTTTTCAAACAGGGGCGGACTCACCTACAAGCCAGGGTGGGCGGGCGCACCCCCGAGAAAAAAAAATTTTAGTGTAAATTTCCGACGAAAATCCCGTCCGCACCCCTTGGATTTTTTCGTCCGCACCCCTTGGAATTTTTCGGGCGCACCCCTTGAAATTTTTCGGGCGCACCCCTTGAAATTTTTCGTCCGCACACCATAGGTAAAAAATATTATGGATTTATATTATACATTTTTTTTTAGTAAAGTTTGATTTTTTTATAAAAATACTACCTATTTTAATACATTATATACACTTACCTTACCCAAACCAAATTCTGCCCTCTTGCCCATTATCCAGCAGCCCACTAACATAATTTGTACTTGTAGCCCATATCCATTACCCAATTAACTTAAATACAAATACTAAATTAAAGCCCATTTATCAATTATCAATCCCACCGGCCTTCAATTCCCATCATCCCGCCCAGCTATCACACCGCCCCTGCCTCCTGCCCAGCGAAGCGACATCATCAGCAGCAACAACACAGGTCGATCACAGCCGGAAAGTGACCGGAATCCGCCCCAAAACTGACCGGCGATCTTCAAAGGTAAGTTTTATTGTTTTTTTTTTAATGAATTTACTTGATATTAAGGTAGAAAGGGGTAGTAAAATTCTTAAATAGGTTTGAAAAATCTTGTGTTTAGTCGTTGCTTTACTGCTTTAGATGATTATTATGTTATTTAGATGATTTTTAGGGGTGATTACACTCACGATTCTAGGGGACTAGAGTTTGATTGCTTGAATGGTTGAAAGTTAAAATTAAACAAAAAGACTATGGAATGATGAACTTATGGTCATGGATCAATTTTATTGTGATAGGATTATAGGAACCATGAGTAGAGACTTTATGGCGCGATTTCTCAAGCGGAAAGTGGATACATCTTCCGAACTAATTGATTTGGATTTACTGCTTTAGATGATTTTTATGATGGTTTTTTTGATTATGGCGCGAACTAATTGATTTGGATACTCTTCCTTCGGAATCTGACCCGACCCGATACAACCGATTTTTTTACAAAGTTTGACGTGTTTGCCATATATATAAATTTAGTTTGATGTTCTTTTGACTTACATGACCCGACCCGACCCGATACAACCGATTTTTTTACTTATGTACCTAGGGGCCTAAAATTTTTAAAAATTTTCCGCACCCCCATGGAAAAAATCCTGGGTCCGCCACTGTTTTCAAATCAATGGTTAAGATAAAAATGTAGGAAAAAAGAGGAGTGTAAGGGTATATTGGGAAAATTCTATTTATTGACTTTCTCTCTCCACATGCAAGGCACATGCATATTTCACCCTCATTTTTTAAACGTTCATAACTTTTTTATACGACATTATTTTTTCATAAAAATTTCACCATAAAATCGAGCGTTTTTTTATCTTTAATTTGAGTACCATATTGCTATATAAAATATGATGACTAAAAAAACCCATAAAAATGTGTTGTATTTCTATGTTGTTTTACATTGTTTGTGCTGAATTTTTGTACTATATTTTTGTGTTAAATTTTTGTGCTGAATTTTATTGAAATA
>JARYGA010059731.1:42546-86784 GCA_030545235.1 Helianthus tuberosus
ACTCTTGCCCAAATCTTGCTAGTTATGCAACGAGCCACTCCGTTAGACGCCAATCTTGCTAAAGCTTTCAACGCTCAATGCAGCCTTAACCCAGATTGGACAGCTGATTCGGGTGCCACCACCCACATGCTTCGATCAACTGACGGTCTGGATGAATCTCACACCACCACGGGTAATGCTTATGTAACCTTCGGTAATGGCCAATCATTACCGGTCTCCAAAATTGGTAATTCTAAACTGAACAATATACCATTACAAAATGTCCTTGTGGTTCCTAATATCACAAGAAACCTACTGTCCCTCAGTAGACTAACTAATGATGCCCCTGTTGATGTGCTATTTTCTAATCATTTTTTCCACATCCAGGACTGAAAAATAGCAGCGGTTCTTGCTAGAGGCACTTGTGAAAATGGATTTTATGTCCTCTCCCAAGGCCCCAAGTCTCTCGTTGCTGCTCTCGCTGCTCCTCATCTTCGTGCTTCCTTTGATAAATGGCATAGTCGTTTAGGCCATGTCTCGTTTGATGTCATTTCCGTTTTAAATAAACTTGGACAAGTGTTTGTTACGTCCTTATTACCCAACACAGGATTATGTTCTTCGTGCCAACTTTCTAAGGCACAACGTTTACCTTTTGTTGAAAATAATAAATGGTCCTCTCATGTTTTGGACTTAATTCATTACCCTCTGCGGACGGTTACTTATATTATGTCATATTTGATGATGACTTCTCTCGTTTCACTTGGTTCTATCCGTTAAAACTCAAATCAGAATTTTATAATATACTCATAACCTTTCTGAACTTGGTTCAAAATCAATTCACAAGAGCTGTTATTTTTTTTCAAAGTGATGGAGGAACCGAATTTACCAACAACCGTGTACAAAATCTTTTTCAACAAAAAGGCATTTTTTTCATAGGCTCTCATGCCCCCACACACCATAACAAAACGGACGAACCAAGCGAAACATCACCATATAACCGAAACAGGTTTAGCTATGATGTTTAATACTCACGCACCGGCACAACTATGGGTCGATGCTATCGCTTCCGCCACTTACATTATAAATCGCCTTCCCACGCCTCTTTTAAACCAAAAATCCCCATTTGAACTTTTATTCCATCACCCTCCGTCCTATTCCAATTTACGTGTGTTTGGATGTCGTGTGTTTCCTTATCTACGGGACTACACAAAACACAAACTTCTTCCACGTAATGGCCCTTGCATCTTCATCGGATATAGTCCAAAATACAAGGGATATCATTGTCTCGATCCAACTACATCTAGAATTTACATGACACGTCATGAAAAATTTGATGAAGACAACTTTCCATTTTCCGGTGTTCTTGCAAATGTTGATGAAACAAAACTTCTTCTTTCAAATTTTGAGGATTCCCTTCCGTCCCCTGATCCTCTGATTCCTAACACAAACTCCACTTCACATACTTCTGCTTGTAACATTTGTCCTGTCCATGATACAAGCTCATCTACAATCTCTACATCATAAACAGCCCACATTCCTCAACCGTGACCACCCCAATCCACGCCAAACAGTCCCACAACTTAACCAAGCCCCACGTCTCCACCAAACCCGCCAGGCCCAACAAATACTTCCAGCCCACCAAACATTTCTAGCCCAACACAAAACTTTCCCTCACTCTTCGAAACACAATCTGACCCCATATCTTAGACTGCCTCCACTCAATCTCACACCCAACCAACTACATCAACTCACTCCATGCACACCCGGTCAAAATCTGGGATTTTTAAACCAAGACACTTTGCTGACTTGACATATTTTTCTAGCAATCATCTTCATCATGCTTTATTTACATCTCATATTCCAAAAGGTATAAAAACTGCCTCCAAAAATTCTAATTGGGTTTTGGCTATGCAAGATGAACTCACCGCTCTTCGAAACAACAACACGTGGGATCTTGTAAAGCATCTGACTCACTCAAATGTCGTTGGATCGAAATGGATATATCGGATTAAATATAAAGCCGATGGTTCCCTTGATCGTTACCAAGTGTGGCTAGTCGCACAACGCTTTACACAAGTTCCCGGTCTTGATTTTTATCATACGTTTAGTACGGTTGTCAAGGGATCAACAATCCGAGTGGTACTCAGTCTTGCCACAATCTACAACTGGCAACTCCGCCAACTCGATGTACATAATGCCTTTTTAAACGGACATTTAAGTGAAACCGTTTACATGGAACAACCGTCGGGCTTTGTGGACACCAAGTTTCCAAATCATGTGTGTCGACTTAAACGTGCCCTTTACGGACTCAAACAAGCTCCTCTAGCTTGGTTTCAAAGATTGAGTTCATTTCTTATTACACTCGGTTTTTATTGTAGTCGAGCTGACCCCTCTCTTTTTGTCTACAAAACCGACAACTTATTAATCTATCTACTTGTCTATGTAGATGATATAATACTTACAGGCAATAATTCAAATGTTACCAAAGTCTTCACAGATCATCTAGACAAAGAGTTCAAAATAAAAGACTTGGGCACTTTAAACTATTTTCTTGGCCTAGAAGTCATTTCAAACTCTTCTGGACTTTTTCTTAGTCAAGCCTAATATGCCTATGACATCCTCTCGAGAGCGGGTCTTCTAGATGCCAAACCAGCCGCCACACCCCTCACCCCAACCGACACCTTTACATCTTCTGGTACACCGTTTCATGACTCGATCCTTTATCGCTCATTAGTCAGAGCTCTTCAATACCTCACCATCACCCGCCCCGACCTATCGTATGCGGTAAATCAAGCCAGCCAATTCCTTCATAATCCAACAACATGTCATTTCAATCTGGTAAAACGAATTCTGCGTTACGTCAAAGGAACACTTTCTTATGGTTTAACTTTTGACAGGCCCGTAAAAACATCTATAGTTGGATATTCCGATGCCGATTGGGCACGTTGCATAGAGACAAGACACTCCACTTACGGTTATTCTATCTATCTTGGGGAAAACTTGGTCTCTTGGAGTGCAAAGAAACAACCAACTGTTGCCCGCTCGAGTTGCGTGTCTGAGTATCGGGCCAGGCAAACACTGCAACTGGAATCATTTGGTTAACTCATCTTCTTTGTGAACTGCATGCGCTTCCGCCGGATCTTCCAACTCTTTTATGAGACAATAAAAGTGCTTTATTTCTAAGCCAAAACCCAATATCCCATAAACGAGCCAAGCACATTGATATTGATTATCACTTCCTTAGAGAATTGGTCTCAGCTGGCAAGTTACATACAAAGTTTGTTCCGACCACGCTCCAGGTAGCTGACATCTTCACCAAGAGCTTACCGAGACCTCTTTTTGAACAATTTCGCTCCCAGCTCCGCGTTGGACCCCAACCTGTTCGCTTGAAGGGGGTAACATGCGCTAAAGATGATTTTAAAATTCAAATCATGGTTGACTAAATATTTACTGTTGTATCTATTTTTGTATAGGAGATATTCTCTCCAAATTTCTAGTCCATTCATTGTGTATATATTTAGCATTCCTGTGAATAAAATATTCATCCTTTTGGACTCTTTCAGACCCCATGTGATTTCGTCGATGTTGCAAACATATAACCTTTAGATGTGCTTCTACAACCAACTTAAAGTTATAAACTTACATATTTTGTTGTCGTGTTAGAATAATAAACTTTATTTATAAAAGGTAATATGATAACTTGCAGAGCTTGTATATTAATGAATCCTTAAATAACTAAACAATCACTTTGGAGTAGACTTGATATACTATGATAATAAGAGGTAAATCCAATTTACTCAACTAAATTTGTTGCATGAAGCCATTGTTTTTTTAAAAGTTAGGTTAAAATGTGTAACAAGGGGAACTTTACTTTGTATAATATAATACCAGTGTTTTTAAAACCTGATTAAATCTGATTGGATAGATCAAACACAAATAAACCGGTCGGTTTTAAGTGAATTGTCGTCCATGTCTTTCTCATTTAATATATTGGCCAGTTGTAACGATGAATCGAAAGAGCTATTCATCATACTATAGTTTTGTTTTATAAGATAAGTTATAAGATAGTATATTGTTTCATAAAACTCTTGTGGCCTAACTTAAGTTATAAGATAGTATATTGTTTCATTGTTTGGGACAAAAAACTAATCTTATCTTAATATGATAATAGAGAAAGGGAATGAATAGTAATTTGAGAACGTGTCTGCACTTTAGTTGTGGTTAAGTGCGGTGTCTGTGCTTCAGTGGTTTGCTACGTGTTATCTCCCTCATACCACCACCGTATCTTTCATCTTGAAACCGCACCGCGTGTCCTACATGAAGCCACCACCTCTACTCCTGTTACTCAACACATGCTTCCTTCTTCACTTTCCTGGCCTAAATTGATCCGTCAACAAACCAGGTGCCCTAATCGACCCCTCGAGAAAACCATGGACCCCTGCATAGCGTAGCTCGGAGCAATCCGGCCGTTGATGAAGATGTTTGATTCTGAATCGACACTGATGCGTAAGAACCCTAACCTTCGTGTTGTTATTTATGGTATGTTATTCCCAGTTCTAATAATGTATATCGCGATGTAATTTTGTTCAAATAATCATGGATTGTCTGTTGTTGTTCATTTGTTATTGTCATATTGATCGTGTATCTAACTATCTAAGCAATTAAGCATGCAATTTTGTTAAGAAAATCTTCAAATTGGCCTTGGTTTGAGAGTGAACATATATTTGATTTGAAAGTGTAGGGTTTTAATATGTGAAAGAGATGGGATGGTTAAAAATGCTTTCTTCATGTTCATCAATCACCGGTGGATGCCGACGAGGAGTTCATGACCACTAATACCACCTCAACACCGAGGGTTTTTTGTCAAAGAAATGGTCATGAAGAACTTCTGATCATACATTGTTGAACAATGCGTTGGCCAATTTCAGAAGGTTAGGGTTTTGTTTTTTTTATTAAAGCTGTTTTCCCCCAAATGGGTTGTTCAAAGTCCGAAGCTTTTTATTAGGGTTTATCAATCTGATTTGAAATTCAACTATCGAACAGAGTTTTCCAGCTTTTGTTTATTATACTTTAGAAGTGTTGAATTGCATTTTGCTAAATTTTTGTAGGGCGAGGCTGAGTAAATTTCGCTTATGAAGCTGAAAGATCAAGGTACCCATGATGAAGGCTTTGTTGAATATCTGGCGGATATCATTGGAACTAACAAATTTTTGGAGAAAATTGAGGAAAACATTGGAATCACAACCTACATCTGATGCGCTTTCAAAAAAGGTACCTGGTGGTTAGGCAGTGTGAGACGATTAGGTGGTCCATGGTGTGTAGCTGTGAAGTTGAAGATGGAGTGCTCAGGGTTGTGGTTGAAAATGGCTAGACCTAGAAAATTCGCCAGTGTTCATGTCATCATGTGTTGAGACCTCTGTGTCATTACGTGTTCTTTAAACACATTGCAGGTATATAACATTTCAGTTTTTCTTTCCTCTGGTTGATAATATTTGTTCAATAAGTGTTAGTGTTTTCGTGATTATAGTAGATGTTAGGGATTTGTTTTGAAACCTTTTGTTTTGTCAATTTGTTTCATCTTTTATGCGATTAGCTTTAATTTTATAGGAATTTATATATTTTTTCTTTTAATCACCAGGTGTTATATTCGAGATTAAATGAGGCAAAGGAAAAATATTCTGATGGATGGCTTTGTTTTTGGTATATGATAATGATTTGAAAATTTATAGTTATAGTGTAGTTATTGATCTTTTTAAGACCTATTCAAATTATCATAGATTTTATAATTACATATTTGAGCATTATCATCGTTACAAATCACTTGAGCAAACCCAAATATCCATTTCACTTTGCTAATTTTTTGAAAACAGGACTAGCCCATCAGAATTTGTAATTCCATAAGCCAAGTACTATAAAGCAGTCTACAACAACCTGATATCTCTTGGCATGTGGTTCCAAATGATGTTCGAGACTAAAGAACCGGGAACAAGAATGTAAAGAGGTCTAACTTTTAAATATTAAATATACTTACTTTGTTTTTTTTTTTTTGTATATTGTGGTTTAAATATATTACTGGAAAAATTATTACAGGCATATGGGTACGATTACTGGTATTAGTGATCTGAATGGTGTTCGATGGAAGAACTCGCAATGGCATAACCTACAGGTATACTTATTGCTCATGTTGGCATATTTCAGAACTAAAGTGTTGGCCAACATAATCATTTTTTGGTCTTGAGTAGGTTTGCTGGCATGAGGCAACTGCTGGTGAAAGGCATGACCATGTATCGATTTGGGAGATTGAGCCCATTACAACCCTTTTTCATATATCCCACCCTTTTAGCAAACAAAACGACCCAACCAAGAAGGAATGTCAGGTGACGAGTTAGCGGATATTGATAATATGTTAAAGAGAACAAAGTTGTGTCTTTAGTCTAATGGATGAACACGCAGCAAAACCCGTCTCTGGCTAATCAAATCCAACCGGGTTATTTGAACCTGTTGATGTGAAAGTCGAAAATTCAAATTCTCATTTTTTCCCTTCTTTCTTTCAACTATTTAAATTCATGAGTTATAAAGTTATATTCTTTATAATCGCAGATTGATAAACATGGGAGCTGGTCATGTAAGCGTGAAGTATGGCTTCAAAGTATGTAATCACTAACAAGTGAACACCATGTTTTTTTATTTCTTTTTAGTAAATATGGTTAAATTTGTGAAGATTGCATGGGGACGATTTTCAAGATTAGATCTATTACTATTTTCATTTAATTAGATTATATTGCTATGTTGTTTTGAATTCAGAAACTGAACCGTTGTCGATGATGCATCAAGAATGATCCAGTTTGGCGATCCAGCATTGGTGTTTTATCTATAGCAGGGTTTTGCATTAAAAGGACTCATGTGATACAATTTATCAAAATGCAGGTCAAGGGCAGTATCTACATAGTACAATTCCAACTCTCAAGAAGCTTCAGGACCTTTTGATTGTGAAGAGATGGATTTGTTTATGTTAGTAGAGATATTTTTGGCATATGTAGTTTTATATCTCACGAGCAATATAAGTCATATGTAATATTCAACATGTTTTTTATGCAGCCTAGGAGAAGGTTTTGGCGTTCTTGTCTTTGAAACTTGGTAATCTTTTTTAGTTTATATATCAAGTTTTAAGTTAATATTTAGTATCTCACGTATGACCTCATGCGCGAAGAGACCTTTGTTGGCCAGGGCGAGCACTCTCTTTTCTTTGTCAAATTCCGTCTTACCAAACAAGACTGACTTCTTACGAACCCACGAAGAGTTGTGAGGCTGGACCAGGTACGAAGAATGAATCTATATCTGTGCACGGAAGGGCCGGTGGCCACTCAACTGTTCGAGTGCAATGCAATGCAATGCAATACTGAATGGAACCAACACAAAAATCAATCGTTGCACTTGCGCAACGCGCAACGATGAAAACACCTAGTTTAGGTAATATGTATACCTCGATCACCCAATCTAGTGGTAGTGGAGTACTAAATTTTGAATTTTTGTTATGCCTTTTTGGGGATTTTTAAGAAGCATTTGTATTTGTATAAATGTATCCTCATACTTTTTTCGTTTTTCTAAACTGCCCTTCTTTTCTATACATTCTAACAAATTGGTCCTCCTTTTTTTCTCAATAACAACTAAATTCATTTTTGCAACATTTCATGTTCCACGTTTTTGTTTCACACCATAAAGGAGAAATATGTTAAATAATAACAAAACTTTGTTTATTTTACACTGAGCAATTTTTATACGCATAACTCTAAACGTCATATAAAAATTTGCCACTACGGTTATTGTATACCTGAAGAATTCCCATGTATACACTTCACATTCGCAATTTCGTAGACATCCGTTTATTTATTTTATTTTATTTTTATTTTCTAATGACATATGAAACTTGTTATAAAACTGTTTTCAACATAATCATTAATAAATATATCAAAAAATAAATATATTTGATTGCTGTTTTTATAACTTGTGTGTAGACTTTAGATAATCATATTGCACAAACAATTACGTTAAGAGTAGGAGACGATCAACTTAGGGTAACTACATGAAACATTGAGGCGATGAACAAACTATCTTTTATCGGTTTAGGGTTTAACTTTTAGTTTTAATATTAATTTCTTTATTGGTGTGGTTGGACTAGTACGTATATATATTGTTGTATTATGTATAATTTATATTTGTGTGTATATACATGTTTATATATGTATGTGTAAGTGTGTATATATATATAGGTGTGTGTATTATGTATAATTTATATTTGTGTATATATATATAGGGGTAAGATCAAATAAAAAGTTCATTTTGCCTAAGTAGGATGAGAAGTAATCTTAATCATTCATTTTTCAAACAGGGGCGGACTCACCTACAAGCCAGGGTGGGCGGGCGCACCCCCGAGAAAAAAAAATTTTAGTGTAAATTTCCGACGAAAATCCCGTCCGCACCCCTTGGATTTTTTCGTCCGCACCCCTTGGAATTTTTCGGGCGCACCCCTTGAAATTTTTCGGGCGCACCCCTTGAAATTTTTCGTCCGCACACCATAGGTAAAAAATATTATGGATTTATATTATACATTTTTTTTTAGTAAAGTTTGATTTTTTTATAAAAATACTACCTATTTTAATACATTATATACACTTACCTTACCCAAACCAAATTCTGCCCTCTTGCCCATTATCCAGCAGCCCACTAACATAATTTGTACTTGTAGCCCATATCCATTACCCAATTAACTTAAATACAAATACTAAATTAAAGCCCATTTATCAATTATCAATCCCACCGGCCTTCAATTCCCATCATCCCGCCCAGCTATCACACCGCCCCTGCCTCCTGCCCAGCGAAGCGACATCATCAGCAGCAACAACACAGGTCGATCACAGCCGGAAAGTGACCGGAATCCGCCCCAAAACTGACCGGCGATCTTCAAAGGTAAGTTTTATTGTTTTTTTTTTAATGAATTTACTTGATATTAAGGTAGAAAGGGGTAGTAAAATTCTTAAATAGGTTTGAAAAATCTTGTGTTTAGTCGTTGCTTTACTGCTTTAGATGATTATTATGTTATTTAGATGATTTTTAGGGGTGATTACACTCACGATTCTAGGGGACTAGAGTTTGATTGCTTGAATGGTTGAAAGTTAAAATTAAACAAAAAGACTATGGAATGATGAACTTATGGTCATGGATCAATTTTATTGTGATAGGATTATAGGAACCATGAGTAGAGACTTTATGGCGCGATTTCTCAAGCGGAAAGTGGATACATCTTCCGAACTAATTGATTTGGATTTACTGCTTTAGATGATTTTTATGATGGTTTTTTTGATTATGGCGCGAACTAATTGATTTGGATACTCTTCCTTCGGAATCTGACCCGACCCGATACAACCGATTTTTTTACAAAGTTTGACGTGTTTGCCATATATATAAATTTAGTTTGATGTTCTTTTGACTTACATGACCCGACCCGACCCGATACAACCGATTTTTTTACTTATGTACCTAGGGGCCTAAAATTTTTAAAAATTTTCCGCACCCCCATGGAAAAAATCCTGGGTCCGCCACTGTTTTCAAATCAATGGTTAAGATAAAAATGTAGGAAAAAAGAGGAGTGTAAGGGTATATTGGGAAAATTCTATTTATTGACTTTCTCTCTCCACATGCAAGGCACATGCATATTTCACCCTCATTTTTTAAACGTTCATAACTTTTTTATACGACATTATTTTTTCATAAAAATTTCACCATAAAATCGAGCGTTTTTTTATCTTTAATTTGAGTACCATATTGCTATATAAAATATGATGACTAAAAAAACCCATAAAAATGTGTTGTATTTCTATGTTGTTTTACATTGTTTGTGCTGAATTTTTGTACTATATTTTTGTGTTAAATTTTTGTGCTGAATTTTATTGAAATACTAATCATCATTAGACCATCAAAGTTAAAGTATATAATTAAGGTATTAAAAGTTACTCAGAATAAATAGACTAGCTGGAGTCCTAATTATATTTTTTTGGTATTAACGAAGGGAATTATTATGCATTAATGATTCGTACCTTGTTAAATTATATTGCAATCTAGACTCCATCTCATGTTTAATTGACATTATCAGTTGGTATTTTTTGGATGGATTAGCTGACATAAGGATAATATATGTCAACTATCTTAAAGTGCCATGGTCATACTGATTTAAAGTGGCCATGATGATACACTCGATGGTTCGACGGAAGGAATTTCAAGAAATTTAAGTTCAAGGAGTGATGATCAAGGATAACATTTTTGTACTGTATTTTTATACTATATTTTTGTGCTTAATTTTTTTGCTTTAAAAATTTTTTTCTTTATTTTTTGTGCTAGATTTTTTGTACTATATTTTTTTTTGGTGCTAAATTTTACCGTGCTATATTTTTTGTACTAGATTTTTTGTGCTATATTTTTTGTACTACATTTTTTGTACTATATTTTTTGTACTAGATTTTTTTGTTGTATTTTTAAAAAACAAAAGGGGTGCCACATGTCATTTTCACTCATATTTTTAAGGACCAAAATGCCCTTCATTCCTACTTATTAGGAGTGCCACATGTCATTGTCACAATCCTTCTTAGGCTACTTAGGCAAAATCCACTTTTTAGTGGATCCTTCCCCTATATATATATATGTGTTGTAACACCTCGAAAATTCACGTCCTATAATGGGTTGACACGTGTCATAAATTTGAACGTGTGAAAGAATGTTATAAAAGGACTAAAGTTGACAAACATGGAAAGTACGTGATTATACGGGTTCTAAATGTCAACAGTGAATAAATATACTTTATAATAACCCTACATGATGTTTATAACATCAAACGAATAAATCATGGATCATACGAAACAAAAAGTGAGAGATTACAAACTACAGGGGCTAAATGTGTCAACATGTTTAATTTATACCTCTGAGTGACCTTTTGACAAACCCGAAGCTTTGTAACGATTAATTATGCTCACGAGAATACACGATTAAAATTTCATAAAGTTTCGTCAACGTATGAGAAAGTTGTGATCAAATTCGTGTGCGAGGGGTTAAAGTGTCAACGTTAAAAGTTAGGCCTTTTCGGGTAATAATAAAGTTACCCGGGGACTTAACGAAGTGGGTATATATCTTGAAGCCCTTACAAATCAATAATGAGGGTCCATATCGCAATAAACAAGTGTCTGTACAAGATTCGAAGAGCCAGGGACTAAACTGCAAATAACAGAAACTATGTTGGCTGAACTACACATGCTCGCGTAGCGCGAGCATGAGGCTTTAAGGCGTCGCGCTACGCGAGGCCTACATCTGGACAGAACTTGATTGTTTTTGATCCTTTGTCTGCCACAGCCATGTTACTTCACTTTGATCGATCATTCCTCATCCCTTGGCCCCTAAAACACCCCCTAGAACACTAGGGCATGTGTCAATCAGTTGTGGATGGGCACTAGACTTTGTTGTCAATCAATTGTGGTGCCTTGAACACTATAAAAGGCCACCTTGTGCAACACAACTCCTCACACCTTCTTCTGCATTGTTTGATCATTCCTGGAGCTCTCAAGCAGGTCCATTTGATCTTAAGTCGTGCATAGGACTCTTGTAAGTCTACTAGTCCTTCCTTATTTGAGTTTAGCTTGTTTAATTAGCTAAAAGTCAAACCGTCGCAATTACGGTTTGACTTCGAGATTAGTCAATAATGGCTCAGTCATATCTCGAATTAAAAGTAGTTATGAGTTGGTATTTATGTGGGTAATAAAACCTCAAAAGGGTTTCCCCTGATCACCACTCTAACTAGTTCAAATGTCGGGTCAAACATGTACTTAAAAAGTCAACAGGATTCTTAAAATGGCATTTATGCATAATTAGCTATCTAGAACATATAAAACCTGTTTAATCATTGTTATAACTTAGTAATTAGTGTAAGAACATGTCCAAACATGTTCAACCCGACTATTTCCTGTTTAGACCCGGTTCGGAACCGAAAGTCACATAGTTTGACTTTCACTTTGACTTTCAGTTCTGACCCGTTTAGGCATGTTTTAGAAATGCCTCAGAGCTTTAATTGGATTAGGTTACATGTTAGAACAACCCTCTGTGATTATACACCTTGGTTCATTAGTTATCCAATTAATATGCATATTTCCGTTAATTGCTCATATGTTGACCGTTATGCCCTTATTACCTTAAAACGTGATTTATGAAAATGTAAAAGTGTAGAAACCTTAGTTACTGATATATAAACTTGTATGCAAAGTTTGACATCAGTTTGACTTATAGATTAAGAGTTATGCTCAATATCGCAAAATTTAAGCTTTATGTTAATAAAACGGCGTAATTAGCATATAGCCTAGTTAAGCCTACTTTTTGGTATCAAACTTAATACCCACTGATGTAACATATTATTTAGGGATTTTTAAAGATTTTTAATTAATTTTAGGCTGAGCATAACTAGTAGTCGTAGGCTTAATCCGGTAATTGTCGGTTTTGCCCTTACGGGCCATAAAATGAGTTTTACTTATCTAAACGACTCCAAACCTTTTGCTACTGATCACATATGTTAAATGAATTATTTTAAGCTTGCTGGAAATATAAAAATATCAGAATTAAGTATAGAACCCGGAAATGGCCTTTAATCGCCATAATTAGCGTTTTTAACGCATGGTATGTCTTAGAATCATATTGGACATACCCGGGTTGATACCTACTGATATATGAGGCAAATTATGATATTTTAGCAGTAAGCAAAGGTTGATTAACTCAGACTTCGTTTTTGAGCTTTTCGGCTTATGTGAAATTACCAAAATACCCCTACGGGGCATAGTTTGGTTAAAGGTGATAAATTTCACATATATGCTTTAGTCTACTGTTATAACTCATCAAATTGAGTATGTTTGCTGTTTACATCAGACCTGTAACTCAGTTAAACATCTAAACGCTTTTACAAACTTTAAAATGACCAAACTACCCCTACGGGGCATAGTTTGTGTTTAAATTAGTTCGGGGCATAACGAAAGACATCCTACTGATGTCACAACATATTTGAAGCATATTAACTTAGGAAACCTGTATATGGCTCTTACGGATACCCGTTACGCTTATTTCGCGTTCGGTTCGGTTTATGTAACAAGTTTACATAAATTAGCCGAAACGGGTCAAACCTTATCGGTTTTATCTCAAAATCCAGAATGTGTTTAGTTTACCCATATTATACAAGTCTCCAAACTTGTCGGGTCTAAATCACATTCTATTCCGGTCTTCGCTTAATCGTGCGTAAGAACCGTATATTCCCTTAAGACTAACCGGTCTAAGCTTAGGCTTAATTAAAGACCCGTTAGCATTCTAATTAATTATTTATACCATCATTCCAGACTAGAGCTTTCCGGTAAATTGTACCTACGCTTACTTAAGTGACTACGGCTGAGTTATTAGATTCTTGTTATTTAAGACAGGAGCTAGCTCAGGTAAATACTCTTAACTTATTTTCCCTATACGGGCTTGGAATATGGTATAATGATACCGCTTGGTCGGGTATTGAATATTTAATCTTAATGAAGGTTAAATTATTGAGGTAACCCGGTTTAATCTGTATTGTTTGAAATAAAAGCCTTTAGGGGTTAATGACCATGTCCCGGATATCCTTGACATCATTGTGTTATAAAATGGCCACGTCTTATGCACGAGGTGTAGGCGTACACCTGACAGTTGCATAAGGGAAACGGTATCTCACTCTCTTGTGGGCCTATACTTGTGGCGTGTCTGTTAATCTTGACTCGGTTTCTACATCGGGCCATGAACGTACAACGAACATGTAAATCTGTATACAAGGTTATAACTATAATTGTTCCAAGTATAAAAGATTAATTTTGCCTCTGTGCATTTTAATCAAAGTGTCAATATATTTTGTGCCATGTGCATCCAAACCAATTTTCAATCATTTTCCAAAATGAGTCAGTTGAGTGTATTTACCAGTGAAAACTGACGTATTTTCCAAAAGGGTTAAGTGACAGGTACTGAACATAATTGGCTGGAAGCTCAGGGTGCTAATAAGGAAATCTTGCAAGTTCTAGGCGTCTAAAGTCTGTTGAACAAATGATATGTTTTAAGATCCGCCTGTGGATCCTTTACTTTCCGTTGTAATATTGAATATTACTTTATATACGGAAAAGTAATGATATTTATCTTTTGCTTCCGCTGTGCATTTATATATATATATTGTGTTGTTTGACTATCATGTTGCCAACCACGTCACGATACTCCCCACCGGGCCCACCGGTGACACGTGGAAAGTCGGGGTGTGACATGTGTGTGTGTATACATGTTTATATATATATGTGTATAGGTATATGTATATGTATACTATTTAAAATAATAATTCGAGCCGAACCGAGCCGAGCGGACCTTTGCACATGCTTGGCTCGTTTACAAACCGAACCGAGCGGCTCGTTTATAACCGAGCGTCAAATCGAACGAGCATTTTCCGAGCAGTTTCCGAACGAGCGTCGAGTGAGCGGCGAGCGACGAGCGATTTGAACGGCCCTACTCCCAGATGCGTGGAAACCCGACCTCCACCTGCCCGAAAGTACGACAGTGGAATAATCAGTAAAACATTGTCTCCCATCCAAGATGAACCGGCGCCACCCGTATTCGCCCTTCACCTGGATGCCGCATAAACTAATGGGGAGAGTGGGTGTCGAACTTGGGTCACAAGGAACATCAAGTCTTTCCCCAATCACTCCACCACTATCTTATTGACAAAAAAAAAAAAAAAAAAAAATCTTGATTGTTTGTTCATGGTGGAGCCAACATAGATACCTAGCCGATGATAATTATTATTTAGTAGTGAGTAGATGTCAAAATCATTAACATAATCGAAAAGTGTTTAATGATTCTCAAAATCCAATAAAATGTTCCCAAATGCCGATCACACCTACTACTTACCTGCCGCCACTAAACTTTAAAATTAACAAAAGTAGTCTATGAGTGTTATCTAATATTCCACCCTAGCCCAATTGTTTTATTTTTCACACTTCTCATCCAAAATAAAATTTAAGGTCATGCCATGTTAGTCTAACTAAAAAATCTATTATGTGGTATGACTTGATAATGATATCTAAGAAAGTGTAAGAATACATATATCAAAGAGTTAGGTGTTAGTTTTCTTCGTATGGTTTGACCAGTTTTGTCATTTTAACTCAAGATTCTTAAATAGAAAAAGTCTGGAGAGTTACGACCATGGTTAGCTGTCATAATAATGTATTATAACACTCCTCAATGATTATCCATCATCAAAGATAGATCTTGTTAACTTTATAAAATTATTTTTTTGAGATTTTGATTCCAATGTTTCGGACATCTATAATCATTCACACTTTCATATAAAATATCATTTTCAAGTGACACAGAGAAAATTGCGACTACATCCATGAGGAAATTTGAAGATTTTTAGTTACTATGAGATTTGTTAAATATTTAAGAGACATAGCATCAACAGATCAACTACATGTGAATTATGTTTCTTTATAATTTATGCCACAATCTTGCTTTATGCCTCATAAATTTAGCATTCCCTTTTACTTTTTCAAACGAATCTGGTTCAAGTATTTACAAACATCTTTCCATTTGACCTTTATTTTATGAGCATACATATATTAATTTTTTAACAACAAAAAATACTTATTACTCATACTATACTATACTTTGCATTAAATTAATTTTTTAACAACAAAAAATACTTATTACTCATACTATACTTTGCATTAAAATTGTAAATTACTCCCTTGCCTGGTTTAAACATGGGGCCTCCATCTAAGATATATTAGTAGTTTACAGTTACTTCTTTATCCAACACATAAATTCTATAACATATGAAAATATATTGTTGCCACCTATTTCAATTTGGTTCCATATTTGAAGGGGTATAACCCTAGATGACATGTGCGGTTGAGCACACACGTGGCCATATCACCAAAGCGACGCCGTCAAGATGGGCCATGGCGAAATCCAGGCAACCAATCAGGCGATAACAAGGCCTGTCCCCGACACCCACCATGAGGGAGAAATCGTACAGGGAACATCTCGTACAAAAAGACACCATGTGGCACCACTCATTGGTCCTCAAACTCTGCACCATGTTCTCCATAGGACGATTGACGACAAGCCAACCAAGGGTACAGGGAGGCGTTGAGGTGGAACGAACGGAGTCACGCCTCGTCAACCCTACACCTGCAAATGTTGTTGTCCTGCCATGGGAGACCAAACAGATATTCTTCAGGGACGACAGCTGGCCAAGACCCATCAGCCCACAATCTCCTTCCTTGTTGTTCGGCTATAAATAGAGAACTTGACCTCCAGGTTTGGGATTGCTTCTCTCACTCCCTCACTCTTAACACACACTTGTTTATCCTCAAAATGAGTCCTTATTCTTACGCCGAAGGGTGGTTACAAGGAGAACCCTTCCACCTCTCTTCCTTGTAACGAGCTTCACGGTGTTGTTTCGTTTTGCAGGATCGAGGTTTGAATCATTCAAGTCATCATTTGAGGAAAGAAAGAAGACTAATCATTATTGACGAGACCAAGGGCGTAGCTTTGTGGGGGCGGGAGGGGGTGGCCGACCCCCCGAACTTTTCGCTCTTTAGTGGAGAGTATGTAGTTTTCGTATAAATTTTTTTGGGTTTTTACGTTTTTGACTCCCCAGTTTTATAGAAAATTTTGATATATACGTTTTCGACTCCCCAATCGAAAATCTCAAGCTTCGCCACTAGACGAGACCGCTCCTACATGCTGACCACCCGATTAGCTTGGTGTTTGTTCAGTATTGTAACATTTTATACATTGGTTTTTGAGATGTCATAATCAATTTCTTTTAAACCTTTTGTTATGCATTCTTTGTTTTTGATGACTAAAAATATGGACATCATGGGATGCAATATATCAATAACAAATCAACTCTTCATTGGATAGGGTTTCACTATTGGCTTAATAACACACTCCATTTAAAAAGTGAGACAATGGATTTATAAAAGAAAAGTTGTTGGAAGTTCTTTATAATACTTGAAAGATATTGAATTCGATTTAATTCAACTTAACAATACATAATTCCACTAAATTATTCCAAATAACTAAGCAGGCAATGTAGTACAAAGATCAAGTGCTATACACAATGTTATTTAGTTTGTCTTTGATCCTTGAAACACCATTCTCTGAGGAATAAGTCTCTCCAATCTGTAGATTTACACAATATAATTAATGCATAAACAAGCTCAAATGAATGCCACATTTAATCCACCAACTCAACTCGCAAAACGAAAAGGTAAAAGCATGGTCGTATCTCAAAGTGGCACAATTTTTATCATCTTAAATCATTAGAGATGGATGTTTCTAACTTGTACTTAGGCTGGCTCTAGTGGGTTAACGTCCACTTACACATCAGTAATCTTTAGGCGTTCAACACCACTTTGTGGGCTTGAGTAGGGCGTGAGAGGCTTAACAAGCATGAAAGAGAGAAGACAGAAGACAAGCAGAAAAACCAATAAAAACTCTCTATTTAGGAGGGGACAACCCACTATAATTAAAAAGGGATTATTACATATGAAAAAAGCTATAAAAGAAAGCGCATACCAAAGTTATTTAATAAAGTAATTAACTCTTCTAATCATTTGAACCAAGATGTTTGTCTTGTTCAATGATTCATCTAAGATAAATGATATTTCCAAAGAAAACAAAATTAGTATAGTACTTGATAAACATTTTTAATGAGTGCACTACACATGTAGGAAAACAAATTTAAACATCAAAGCTTTTACTATGACAATATATTTTTAAACAATGAGCAACACTACATAACATCAAATTATTGCAAGAATAAAAAGAAAAAAATCTAATTATTTACATCATACACATACATAGATTATTATGTATATGAAAAACAATCAAACTAACTTATTCATATATTTTTTAATAACTAGCACATAACTTTTGTCTCCAAGGTTCATATTGTTTAAAATTTTTATTTCTTCACGCAATTATGCAAATATGTAAGTTATATCTATATAAAAAACATCAAACTAATTTGTCTACATCTTACCCTCCTCAGACTCTATCTTAGCTTTGCTATTGATGAGATTTACTGAGTATGATGATGATGATTTTCTAACTTTTAAATGTTAGGATTAATTTCATATATACCCCCAAACGTGAAAAATTTCATATATACCCAACATTGCGCATGTTTAGTATCTATAGATAAAGGGAGTTTGTTCATTTATTATTTTTTTAGAATAGAATTTCAAGATAAAAAACAAACATTGCATTTCAATCAATCTTCTTATACTTAAAAAACTTTAAGATAAAAAATTAATTATTATTTTGTTCTATCATGTTCTCCTAAGAAATTGTTTTCTGCTTGTAAGTCTCCCTGATGTGTTTATAAGTGTTTGTAAATGAAATAAAAGCTAGGGAAGAGGATATCTACCTGAGCATGTATGGTATGAACAACAATATCATTAATGATAGAAAAGCTAGCATTGATGACATCAAAGCCTTCTTCATGAATCACACGAATAGTTTCACTTAACATGATCTGAAAATCAACCCCAGTGATGAGAATTGCATCAAGAGATGACCCGATTTCACCAACATCAATCCGTGGTGTGCTTTGTTGCCCCAAACTCGAGCCTTTTCTTTTCTTGATCCGCATCAAGTTTTCATTTTCTTCTTTCATCTTCTCCACTTTTATTTGCAATTTCTTAATGTAGTTTGTAGCTTCATGTAGTTGATCTGGTTGTGATACCAAACCCTGAAACATTCAATAGAAAATTATTGGGTGAGTCTAAACGTACCCAATATATATATGCTTAATGCACCGCCTATGAATAAAAGTAGAGAGGTGACCTGACTAATTTAATATGGATATGTACATACGTTTAGCAGAACCCTTGTCCACCAAGGGAGTTTCAAAACCTCATAAAACCTTGAAATTTGAAAATAAGTAACTTATACACATACATTATGTGTGTGTACGTGGGCGGTGATGAGAGTGAGCAGGGAGGACTACCGCACAGGGCCCGTGATTTTGAGGGGCACGTCTTTTTTTTAAATCCGATATAGTGATGTTATTTTTTTTAAACAGTATACCCATACCAATTTCAATATAGACCTATTTACAAATCACCTTTTATGGTTTAGAAGTTAGCCCATTGACATTAAGTTTAGTGAAGCCCATTTTTTATGATTTAAATAGTAATTGCATTGTTTATCGTTAAGGCGTAAGGACACATTTTTTTAAGCTCGAACATGGTAGATGAATTCTCAGAAATGTCCCTGTGTGTGTTTGTGTGAGAGAGAGAGAGAGAGAGAGAGAGAGTAAAAACCCTAGGAGAGTCATGAGGAACAAGAGAATGGAGCTTGGAGTATAGGGCCTTCATTTGAATCCTTCTGTTTTTCTCAATGGTTTTTCTGTCAACCTTAGAAGATGATGAACTAGGGTTGCATGCCATGATCACTTTTGTCACACTTTGTATTCCTAAAATGAAGGGATCTTTGCCTGTTTTTATAGCTCCAAATTCATTCATGTTCTTGTGATAGTGATTGGCCTTTATAAATATGATAATAGGAGATTGGATGAAAAAAGATTTGTTAGAGCACCTTTTGTGGGATCCACATGCATCAAAAAGACTTTCCAACAAGTTTATTAGGCCATGGGGTATGGGGCTTGGGTTGGGGCGTGGGTTGGGGGAAAACGCCCAAGCCACCATCCCGGGTGGGCTTGGGTTTGGGCGTGGCCCTTGGGGCTTGGCTTTCAAGCCGGGCGTGGGGCGGGGGAGCAAGCTGACATGGCGGGTTGTGAATGGCCCTTTCAAACTAGCCGTTGGGCTAGCCGTTGGGGTCTATATTTTAAATTTTTTTTCCTTTATAAATACTTACCACATTTAACATCTTTCTCACACAAAATCAAACACATAAAACACAAATATTGCCATGAGTTCTTCAAGTTATAGTGAATCGTCATCATCATCTGACGATGGTGCGGAAATATTTCTACAAACGATCGCGGCGGTGGTGAAAGCTATCGTGGAAGACGAAGACGGTGAGGAAGAGACTCAACAACCTAAACGGAGGAGAAAGTACATCGCTCGTGAACGGCACACCGCTAACGATTTGTTGGTAAGCGATTACTTCTCAGCGGAACCTAAGTATGATGAAAAAATGTTTAGGCGTTGTTTTCGTATGAGTAGAAACTTATTTTTAAGGATATCTAGAGATCTTGAGGAGAAATATGTTTATTTCCAACAAAAACCTGATGTAACCGGGCAATTAGGATTTAGTACGTGGCAAAAGGTAGAGCGGTCGTTACCTATTACGATGACGAGGACCCCCAACCAGGTAACGTAACAGACGAAGATAAAGCGGCAAATGAATTTTTATTAAAGTCAAGGGATATACATCACAACCTTCGAGCTGATTTGGTGGAACATGTTTCAACGATTCCTGGGTTCGAAACCGACGAAGACGACGGAGAATGATAGGTTTTTGTTTTGATAATTGTTTTGTATGATTATTTTAATAATTATGTTGTATGTTTAGTAGTTTTTGGTTTAAATATATATAAAAAAAAAAGCTGATGTGGCTTGGCCACGCCAGCCAAGCCACGCCCACCATACCACCTTCAAAAGTGGGTTGATGCCTTGACTTTTGAAACTACACGTGTCAACCAATGCCCAACCCAAGCCCCACCATACCCCATGATCTTATAAGGGAATGAGTTTTTTTATTCACCATTCATCGGACCCTCTTTTAACTTTCATGAAAATACTCATCATTCATCTATTAATCCTTATGTACAACCCTAGATGCATAAAGTACAACCTACAAAAGAAGGGGTGGCTTCATCGCGGACAATGTCATCCCGAGTAGGGACACCCCCAACGGCGCAACGTGGTGTTCCCCATGTCATCGCGTCTTAACATCATGCTCACAAAGCTTGCGAGGTGACCGTACCACATGGCCTAATGATTCTTGATACATAACTAACACATTTTTATATAGTAGCTAGCTCAATAATTTCCCATTAATTATGTTGAAACATATATTATAAATTTGAAAGTCAATAATTACACATTAATTATGTTAAAACATATATTATAAATTTGAAAGTATAAATGTTGATAGGTTTTTTAGTAGCAATATACTATAATAAATAGTAAAATAGTAAAATGAGTTAGCAAGAAACTGAAAATTCTAAGGAAAACAACTTTCACTATAACAAATATCGAACTCACAACATATTTCCTAATTTTAAACTTGTATTTTATTATTATTAATTAATGTACTTAATTCCTCAAATTTAATCAAAAAAATATATTGGTGGGAGATGATTTATATAACACGATTTATGTAATGTGCCACAGACTATTTATTTAATATATTTACCACAAAAAGGTCTATATGACAAAAGTAAAATACCAATCAGTTATAGTCAATGCTCTTCAATATACAAGTATTTTTTTTTTTAAGATTAGAACGGGGTGGTTTTATTGATCCTGTTTATTTTTCACATGAAACCAAACCAAATCAAACCGGCTAGGTATTTACGCTCTTATACGATCGGTATGGACGAAAATTATGAGAAGAACGGCTACTTATGGTTTTAGAAAACATCAAACCAAACCCAAACCCAAACCAACTCGGTCTGCCTGTTTGACAAGGTTCACTAATCTTTATAAAATCATTAGTTTATACAAAAAAATTAACAATAATAAGAATTAAATCTAACCGTCAATTTAAATTTTCAAACTATATAGATAACCGTACAATTTATCTGTATAATATAAACTATAGTTTTCCGTTGTTAATATTCAAATCTTACATATGTTCAAGGAGGGTTCTTAAAAAATCTTATTCGAATGCTATACACTCTCTTTTTAAAATTTGGCATGTCGATGCCATAATTCTTTTTGTCTTTTCCCCTTATTTCCGGAGGCCATAAACCTTCATGCACGCTAAAACGAGCCACCTTACGCTGATTAGGTGTTGTATTTCATATACGCTTAAATACTTATTATTTACATATAAAATACATTGATATTTGAGTAGTTTCTAACCCCGCTTTGCCCATTCACTCGAGGATATACGACAACCATAAAAATTTTGTTTGATATCGTGATCGTTAAGCTATGAAAAAGCCTTGTCCGCGAAATACGTTCCGTTATCGATGATGATGTTATGTGGCAATCCAAAGTGAACTATTATGCTTCACAGAGCGAAATCTTATATACTTACCACATTGATCATTCTCATCAGTTTTGTCATCCACCAACTTGATGAAGATATATTGGTACTACTAAATACTTGATTTCCCCAACAACATTTTAGAAAGGCCCAAGCCCCACTAGGAAAGGTAATGGGCTTGAGACTAATATTTTGGGTTTTTGTTATTATGGCTTTTCATAAGGTGTGTTTATTTAGAATAGAAACTAGAGCCTAGAGGTGTGTGTATTTTTATAGGGTTATTGGATTTTAATAACCCTAAGTTTCACCAGTTGCCCGATAATAATTTCAACTTTAAAAATTTTCTTCAATAATCCCAATTTGTAAAAGTTTGGCCGCCATTGATCCTTTTCTAACATAGGTGCACTTAAATCAATTAAGGAGTCTCCAGGTGTAATTGAATCTATTGAGGAGACCAAATTCTTATATGTTTGAAAAGGATCAATGACGGCCAAACTTTTACAAGTTGGGATTATTGGAGGAAATTTTTAAAGTTGGGATTATTATCGGCCAACTGGTGAAACTTAGGATTATTAAAATCCAATAACCCTTTTTTTTATGTGTATGTTTCCAAAATATTAATCAGGTGTAGAAGACAAAACTATAACGAAGATTCAATATAGCTAACAATAGTTTAAAAAAAAAATATTACTTAAATATATAAAAATATCTTTACCAAAAATTTCCAACTTTTTAAATTTATATCCAGATTATCATCTTCTAGTATCAACTAGACCCTAACTAATCAAAGTGATGGGAGCCTTTAATACCTCGGCGCGCGCCTAAGTGAATATATAAGTGAGAAATTTATCAACTTAGAAAGTTTGAGATCAATAAAATCTTATGTACGATAATCAAGTTATCAAAGTTTGTAGCTATAACAATGGGCAATTATGTAAATTTACCTAAACAAATTTTCAAAACAATTTGAATCATTACAAGTACAGTAGGAGTTCCCTTAATAACATTTGTTAATACTGAAGCAAATGTAAAATTATCAACTTTATAACCCACTTTTTTTTATTCTGTTTATAATGGAATCGGATTTAAGACTTTGAAACCTTATGTAGATACACTAAAACATAAAGCACCAGTGGTCTAGTGGTAGAATAGTACCCTGCCACGGTACAGACCCGGGTTCGATTCCCGGCTGGTGCATCTCTGAGCTATGATGACAAGCATTTTATGATGGTTGGGTCCATCATATAGACCTTCTATTGAAGGAAAATACAGGCCTTTCTGAGCTCTTCTTTTTGTTTTTTTCCACTTCAATTTTTTTTTTTTTGTAGTTTAAATAATGAGCTAAAAAGATGAATTTATATATTAGAAAATCAATAAATGTAATAAAGTTTGTCTAGTACTCTAATGAGCTAAAACTACTTATTAACATATAGACCTGGTAGGTGTTTGACTGTATATGATTCTGTGTTGTTATGTCTTAAGTGTTACTGAGCTTCTTTCAATTGTGTTAGGGTGGTGTCATTTGTGTTATTTAACCGTGTGACGCGTCATATCATTTGATAAATTTAGCCATGTTGTTTAACTTGCTTATAAACATGTAGTAGTGTTTGGGTTCAGTAATCGTGTTACACCGTTCGTTTAATCCAATACTGCACATTTTGCCATGTTCACATAGCTCAGGTGTTGATAGGTGTTAAGGGCTCGATTCAATGGTTAAACTATATAAAAAACCGTGTTCTAATTTTTCAAAAGCTAACAAATGAATTTTAACGGTTGTAAATCATTTTCATACGTTAAGTAGTCAGAATTTTATTATTAAGTTTATACATATTTATTTAAATAAATGAGCTCTATTAAAATGTTACTTTTTGAGTTATGCAGGGTGGTCATCAGGGTCCAATAATGGCGATGACATGTCATGCCTACGGCGAAAGTGAATGTCTAGAGCAGATGGCAAAGTAAATGTATGGGACGTTGAAGGGCATTTCTGTACACATTCCTTAAAGGGGTTGTGACAAGTGTTATTTTTCATCCTGACCCAACTCGTTGGCTGGTTCGGTTTCATGATTTACAACCATTTGCTATCAATTTATAACATCATTTTCACTTTTAGCTTTATTCTATATCTGATGATACAACTCTACGCGTTTGTGATCTAATAAGCAAGAAATGTGTCGCAACCTTAGAAAGACATCGTTCATCTGTGACAACCGTTGCAATAACACAAGATGGAGGGACCTTCTTGAGTGGTGGCAGAGATCAGGTATTGTTTGTGACGACCCATAAATATTATTCCTTTTTATGTAGGTGCCGACGGTTTGCTAAAGCTCTAGACCGTTAAGACAAACGAATGTGTTGCAACTTATGATCAACACGATGACAAGGACTGTGGGGAAGAAAACCGAAATGTTGGCAACAGGTGGCAGTGATGCTGTGATAAATCTTTGGCACGATTCTACTGCTGCAGATAAAGAGGATGCGTTCCGGAAAGAGGTAACATATCTGGATAGTTCGTCGTTATTCTTGCTTTTTCAAGTTTTGATTCCGCATAAAAATAATGAGGAGGAAAGTGTATTAAAAAGCCAAGAGCTAAAAAATGTTGTTTCAGAAGGTAATTAGTTTTAATCTCTGATTGTTTTGTGTTTTATTCACATTTGTTGAATAGAGTACCTGAAAAAACCAAAACCCGACCCGAGTTATACCATAAATAGGTTGGTTTTGGACCAAAAACCCGAACCGATCCTAGAAAGCCTAATTCAGTACCATAAATTGCCACTTGCATTCAAAATTAGAATCTAAGATTTTAAAAAAAAAAGACTTAACTGGGCGGCATACATAATAATAATACAAGTATACACATTCTAACTGTTTTTGAGTTGATCATGATCTTTATTTCCGACACAGTTAATTGCATATAATTTGTTAACATTTAACTTATTACATACATGACGGCAATACTTTAATTTTTCGTTAATATGTAAGTTAGTATGTTCGTTTGATTGAATAGAAAGAGTCGTGGGTTCGTCCCCCAAAATATTACGTGTTCGTGTTTGATACGATTGTTTAAACCGTCTGAGCTAACAATATAAGTTTGAGTTAGCACAAATTTTTGCTATGACCACTTTTAGAATCAGATCTAGTTAACCAACGCATTTTTATCAAACATTTGGTATACTCAATTTATTAAACAAAATGCTTAGGTTACTCAATTTATTACACGTCTAAGAGCATCTTAATTTAATAAGCCAATTTTAGGATGTTTTTTCAAGTTTTTGTCACGTCATCCATTTTTACCATTTGTGATGATTGTTTTTAAAAGTTGTTTTATTGGATGTTTTTAAACAAAAACACCAGTTTTTAAAAGTTGTTTTATTGGATGTTTTTAAACAAAAACACCAAAAAAAACATGTTAGTAGTGGGACACTGATAGGGATATAACTATATTGAGAGAAAGAAGCTAGGAGATAAGAAGTAATTTGACTCAAATTCTGATTATCCACATTCCATACGTAACATCCAAATAAATAGATAAAAAACTTACATAAGACACCCCCCACTAAACCAAAATAACATACTAATCCCTTGACAATAAAAATAAAAATAAGACACGTAACAATACTCCCCCCTTAACCTACTTTTTGCCCTCAAAAAGTACTTCAAGGAACCTTGTCTTCATCCTCTTCCGTTGCTTGTTTTTCATCATCTACCACTTCAAGTATGTAGAGTTGTTTTTTCTTACACTTGTGGCCCGGAACGAACCTTTCGGTACACCAGAAACATTCCCCCTTTGCCCTTTTTTGCTCAAGCTCATCACTCGTCAAACGCCTCGATCTAAGGATTCCTGGTGTAGAACTTGATTGCTCGGTTGTTGGACTTGGCAGCAAGGGTAGTTTTGAACCATTAACGGAAGGTGTTATTTTGACATCTTCGGGTTTGGTACCTCCGTTCCATTTTTCCCCCATAAACTTCTCTTCTAGGGTTTCATTGTTAAGAGCCTGTGTTTTCGCCAACCCATACGCTTCGTGCAAAGTACGTGGCTTGAACATTTTAACCGGACCCCGGATGTCCGGCTTGAGGGCTTTGACATACAAACTCACGGCCTGGGTTTCACTCAACGTCACCTTGTTTAATAACGAATCAAAAGCGGTGTTCAACTCTTGTAACGTACCAGTTTGTTGTAGCGAAGCCATCTCTTCCAGTGGGTCTTCAAACAACGCGTCGGAGAAACGCGCAGAGATAGAGCGGACGTATTCCGACCAGGGAACCTCCGCAACAGTCGCGTTTCGGGTCTTCATATACGCTCGGTGCCATTGTAGGGCATCACCTTCCAAATGGACAGCAGCACACCTGAGTTTTGAATCGTCCGGGGTGTCGTCCATTGCGAAGAAGTGCTCGCAACGGTAGACCCAGCCTTCCACATCGTCACCGGAGAACTTGGGAAAGTCGATTCTTCCGATCCGAAAGGGTTTAGAACCCCTGGAATCGTTGTCTGGACCGGAGAAGGATCCAAAAGAACTGCCGGACGACTGAGATCTGTCCCGCACAGCCTTGAGGATTTCCTCCTGCTGTTTCGAAGTCTGCTCCTGCTGTTTCATCAAAGCCGATAACGCAGCTTGGATGTCATTGATTGCCTTACCATGGGACTTGAGGGTGTTGTCGATTTCATTATTGCGGGTGTTAGTCATGGCGGCGGCAAGGAATTCCGATGAGGAATCGACTGAAGCTCTGATACCCTTGATAGGGATATAACTATATTGAGAGAAAGAAGCTAGGAGATAAGAAGTAATTTGACTCAAATTCTGATTATCCACATTCCATACGTAACATCCAAATAAATAGATAAAAAACTTACATAAGACACCCCCCACTAAACCAAAATAACATACTAATCCCTTGACAATAAAAATAAAAATAAGACACGTAACAGACACGTACACTTTTAATATATATAAGGCTACGCGGTATGGGCTCCGTCCCCATACCGTCGAGCTCCGGCGCCGGGTGGAACACCATGCCGCCCCCCACGTCCCCGTCCTCACCGGCAATATACCGACGTTGGCGATGATCCAGTACGGTGGGCCCCTTTTTGTTTGTGTGTGTGTTTGATTTGTACATTATGCTTTAATACTTGTACATATTTTTGTGGGGTAGGCTCATCTAGGACCATCCTCTCATGCCCTCTAGTTTTGGAGGATGGACCATCCTTGGGAGGAATATGACGTGGCGCCTACGTGGCGGATCATCCTCCAAGGATGGTCCATCACCATACCGAGTAGCCTAATATGTAAAGAGAGAATAAGTGGCTAAAAATTTAAGAGGTGATGATGATGTGACAATAGTTTTGGGTGTTTTTAAGTTTTTTTATTGGGTGGGTTTTGGTGTTTTTAAAGGATAAATGTTTTTTTAATGATGTGATAGCTAACTAGACGCGTTTTTATGTGTTTTTTCAAGTTTGTTATTCTGGATGGTCTAATCTTCATCCCCCAACATGAAAATTTTTCATCATCGCTCGAGCAAGAATATTAACTGAATCTATATAAAATATATGTTAGCTAGACACCCACATAAGAAAAAAAAAAACTAATTGAATCCATATGAAATATATGTTATCTAGACATCCACATTTATGATACTACGGATGCTTTTATGTAAGTAAAATCAAAATTTATTTTATTTGTTAATCAACTTATAGTACGTAAGTGAGAAAAAAATGAATCCCATCTAGAACATAGATAGTGTGCGATCGTCCACATGTACACTTTTAAAGACGGCTATGAAAAGCTTAAAGTCACTTGCGTTACGTGAGTATACTATTTTTTTTTTGAAGGGTGACTTTCTATGTACAGGAACTATTGGTCACCGGGTTCAGGTCGAAGACAATCCCCCGTCAGCCCCGCTCTTCCGGACGCGATGTTCGATCGGGCCGCGGCCGTTGCGCAAGCTGACCTTCGCCAAGAAACCATACTGCCCCCACACGAGAGACTCGCTGGGGTAACAGCTGGGTAAAACCGGGTTGCCCTCAAGACCGCACCATGCCTCGGTAGGAACGATCCATCATTGGGACGTCCTCCCCCCGAAATGCTGCAGCCGGGTTTCGAACCTGTGACCTCCCAAAGAGAGACACAAGCCCAACCACATGGGACCAACTGGGCTGGGGAGAGGATTTGAGTATACTATTTAAATAGTTTATTTTTGTTTAATGTGATTTTTATCATTTAGATCACTAAAAGTATTAATAAGTCAATACTACGGTTAGTTAAATGATGAAAAAATAATTAGATATTCAAGAACTAAAAGTGAAAGTGATAAAATGGAGTAGATATCCTTTTTAACTTGCATTTTAGACCAAACTAAGAACGGACGGTATGGTGGTGCGAAAACATCTCAACGTCGGGCACACCGACCCATGGGGTGGCGTGGAGGTGTGGGCGAGGAGATTTCGACCGACATGGAAGGCAGTGTGGTTGGTGACGTGGTGATGTGTGGTTGGTTGTTGTTAAGGTTAGTTTTGATTAGTTGTTACGGATTTTAATTGTATATTTTTTATTTTATTTTTTAAAACGCCACTTTCAAACCCCTTTCATCTCGTGCTTTTTTTATACACCCCCTGGTAATGTGGCTACCACGTGGCGCTTCCGCCTTCGCACAAAAGATGAATGCCGCACTTACCATGACGCCTTTATTGATGATGATTGGAAGTGTTCTGATATGCCTTATGACAAGTATGTCTTTGTGTTGCATTGCATGTCTCTTTACTTATTATTATTGTGTGTTAAGTTAGTTGTGTGTTTCAGAGTAACATGCACTACTAGAAAAGTGGTCATTTTGCTACGGAAATTTCCTACGCAAAAAAATGCGTCACAAATTCTGGCACATTTACTACGCATTTCCTACGGAAAAAAGACCTTGATTTTTTTGGGCAATTTGTGACACAATAGTGACAAATATACTAATTCTAAGTATTGTGTCAGAAATGCGTAGCAACTTGCTACGCATTTCCGACGGAAACAATATTTATTTGTTGGAATTAGATTTATATGTTAAATTCATTTAAATATTAATTGTTGTGTCATAAATGCGTAGCAACTTGCTACGCATTTATGACGAATTATTTATTATTATACTTAGATTATATTTTAATGTTTAATCAACATTATTATTAATTATTGCGTAGGAAATGTGTAGCAACTTGTTACGCATTTGTGATGGAAAATTTATTGTGTAGGAAATGTGTAGCAACTTGCTACGCATTTGTGATGGAAAATTTATTACCATATTGTGTAGGAAATGTGTAGCAACTATCTACGCATTTGTGATGGAAAATTTATTGTGTAGGAAATGTGTAGCAACTTGCTACGCATTTGTGATGGAAAATTTATTGTGTAGGAAATGTGTAGGGTTTAGATGTGCAATGGACCGTTGGATTGAAAATTAGGTGAGCAATGGACCGTAGGATGGTGATCCGTGTGAAGTTTAACTAAAGCTTTTGATTGGCTCAATTAGGTGAGCATGGAATCTATTACTTGTATTATTATTAACTAGTTAATTAATGAAAAAATATTATTATTATTAATATGGTGGCACATAAATTATATCCAGTTTTTTATAAACTTGTTATAAATCGTATTAAAAGTGTAATTATATCAATTTTTTTTTTGAAAATCTCCCTAAGTATAGAGTACAACTACTCAATGCATCAACATGTTGATAATTTATAATGTATAAATATGTTTCATATTTTATTATTACCATATAAACACGTGATTTACGGCTCTTAATTTCTCGCAAAATAAGCATTAGAACGATAATAAATAGTGTTTAAGGCGAACGTTACCTCTGTTCATGTTCTTTTATAAACTATTCGCCGAACATTTGGTTCGTATGCAGCCCTAATTATTATATAACTATAATACATTTAATTTTTGTAAGTATGTTTTGGAATTAATAATTAAATCTTATTTGATAGTTGTAAATAAAAAGAATAACGAAACATATTTTACGATATATTTTGCTTCGTAATTAAATTTTAATAACCGTAGTCGAAACCAGATCGAAAAACGGATTGAAACGGCGAACGACGCAACTTTACGCAATTATTATCGTAAACGACAAGCAAACACGCCAAACGCGACTACCGACTCTATTTTTCATAATTTGATCCTAAAATTTTATTCTACAACGTTACGGAGTGTTCGGGTTTTAAAAACCGATTCATAAATAAGTTCGGGCCGCTTAAACGCATGAGATTAGGCTTGTGGGCCTTGGGCCCAAGCCCAAAGCCCACTAAAACAACCCTAAGTATAAAAGAGTAGTTTAACCCTAATTCTACCATATGTTCAGCCGCTACCCAAACCCCTCAAAGTCCTGCATCTTATCTTCTCAATTTCTCTCTGAAGAAAACCCTAGGGTTCTTCACCTATACACCTCATACATGACACAAAATCTCATTTCACTACCCCCACCCCCCTTCGGTTACCTGTACCCCGACAATAAGATTTTTATACAAGATGATGAACACAAATTTGGGCACAAGATTAGGCAATGAACAGCAGAAGCACAGCACCACCCACTCACACATCAAAAAGAGGCATCAGGTTCTTCTTCTCTCTAGAAAAAGAAGTAAAATTTAAACAATGAACACCACTGATTCACCTTCTATGAATTGCAAGCACACCAGCCAGCACACGACCCCCCTCTCGATTATAATTGCAAGCACACACACACCAACCGCCCTCTCGTCTCTCTCGATTCCGGCGGCTGACGCGGGCGAGGATGGAGCCGCCGTGAATGATGATGATGGTGGTGACGAGATCAGATGAAGACGATGATGTTTTAGAGGGCCTGCGACCGGAGACGCCGCTCACGGCGGCGGTCTTTATCTCCGACCGACAAACTTCACGGTAAACCCTCCTGTTTGTGAGAAATTTTTTCTAGTCCTGTTTGCGAGAAATTTTTATTTCTGTAACCGGATGCTATATCAGATCTGGAGTAAGGATCTTGTTCATTTAGCTTAGAGTATACAGTTTGTAAAAAGATGATTGTCTGATATTTATCGGCATCAATGGAGAAGTTGTTGACATGTTGCTTGGCACCTCCACTTCAACCATCCGTGTGTCGGATATGCAAGCAAGAATGAATATAAGTTGCCATTTGGATTTGGATTTAGATTTCGATTGGGAATGGGATTCAACCATCCGTGTGTCGGATATGTAATTTTATTTTCTTTATGCTCGTAGATTTTATACATTTTTTGTATGTAAATTTGTATAAATTTATGGTTAATGTTATTCAATTTTTATAGTTTTTAGTTTTATTTGCTTTTGTATCCAATCTCTCGGATGTTTTATAAATAGAATAAAACTAGAAAAAACATTAAATTTCGTGACAATTGTGTAGCAAAAATTAAAAATTAACTTCTGTTAAATGGGTAGAAAAATGCGTAGAAAATGTGTAGCAATTTGTGACAGCCTTTTTCTGTCAGAAATTGGTAGGAAAATGCGTAAAGAAACCAGTTTCCTACGAGTGGTTTAACTATATATGCATTTTGTCACAAATTCGTAGAAAATTAAATTTCGTAACAATTGTGTAGAAAAATATAAAAATTAAATTTCGTGACAATTGTGTAGCAAAAATTAAAAATTAACTTCCGTTAAATGGGTAGGAAAATGCGTAAAAAATGTGTAGCAATTTGTGACAGCCCTTTTCTGTCAGAAATGGGTAGGAAAATGCGTAGAAAATGCGTAAGAAACCAGTTTCCTACGAGTGGTTTTCCTACATATGAATTTCGTCACAAATTCGTAGAAAATCGCGAGTTGTGACGCATTTCCTATGGAAAATGGTGTCAGAAGTTTTAATTTTTATAGTAGTGATGTGATGATGATGAGGAAAGAGGAAGCCGGAGAGTGTATAGAGGTTGTGTCCGGTCGACTACATGCAAAGGTTGTACAACATGTGTTTGTTTTGGGTGTGTTACATGTCGTTTTTCTGACTGTGGCTGTCAGACGTGCATCTACTTCACGACCAATTCTAAAGCTTGACTAAACCAACTTGAAGCCAGCCTTTAAATCACATTTTTAATTAGTTCGGCATTATTTAATCATCACTCACGTTAACTTTCACTTGGTTTTGCATTTCAATTCATGTACTTTGGAACACACTGGGATATGATGTTCGATATTGATATACCGCGTCTTTTGGATTATTGGTGATCGGATGAATTAAAAGGTTAAATGATCTAACTATCCAAGCTACACTACTTGCAACCATTTTAATTGGTAATAAGATATGTCTAAAAAGTGTACTAAAGACATTGAAACAAGTATATTGTCTTTTCGTTACTGGGTAGGGATTCTTTTTTGTGGCAAGTATTGTCCCAACCATGTGACCATCTTTATGACTTTATGACATTTTATGCTCTAAGATCTTGCTCACAAGGGTAATGCTCTTTGACAAAGAAGGTTCATTCATTTACAAAAGTTGTGAGATCAATCATCAATGAGTGCCGTTTGATGAATTTGAAAAGTTGGGTTTAATTCTTTTATTTAAGTTGCTCAAGTATAGATTCTACTTTATATGTATGCCTACGTTATGTGTATTGATGCTACTTTATACATTAGTATTATAATAATATTCAAGATTCTTTTAACTTTTTATATTTAAATAACATCTAATTTTATAACATCTACCCTTTGACTTGCAAGTTGCAAAAATTTCAACACATACCATTTTATAAGGGGACAACCATCATACTACCAGGCAGGGGTTTCAAAATTATCCGTATCCGAAAATCATATCCGAAATTCGAATATCCGATTTTTGCGGATTTGATAGTGTTTTAAAATTTTTCGGATATCCGAAATATCCGAAAATTTAATTTTTATTTTTTTTCGGATATCCGAATATCTGAAAATATCTAGAAGTATCCGAAAAATATCAGAAAGTATTCGAAAAATATCCGAAATATCCAAAAAATATCTGAAATATCCGAAAACTTATATTCAGATATACGAAATATCCAGTTCCGAATATGAAAAAATAATAAAAAAATAAAAATTAAATAAAAAGTTGGATTTCGGAGATCCGATTCACTATCCGATCAGATATCCGAAATTTCGGATACGGATTCGGATAGTGAAATTTCGGATACTGATTTGGATATCACTTGTGGCGGTGTTCTAGCTCCATCACTTGAACCCCCATGCTTCCCAAAAAATTCATCAAGTTATTTCTCCTTTCCTTCCACCATCTTGGAACAAGTTCAAGAACCCGTGATCAAGCCCGCATGCCCATCTTAGGGATAGTTGTGACGGTGTTCCCGCGTCATCTTGTGAACCCGGGCTCTCATCTAGGAGAAGCCCCGGGCACCCTAAAGTCATTTCTTGTTAGAGCACCCATAATGGTCTCTATGGATGAGCATGAAAATGAGGTAGATTCGCGTCAGACATTCATTGAATTGTACGCTTTCATCAATGACAATTCTATTTGTAATCATCCGTAGAGATGAACGCCTACAAAGACTTGTGGACACTATACTCCTAAACATTATTCACTAGCTATCACGATCTTTTTTACCTATCATCGACAATAAAACATATGGTTGAGTTAAAAGTCCGGTAAACAAGTATAATAAATAATAGGGAAACTCTTGTAGCTTAACGGAAATGACTAAAGTAATTAAACCAACAAATGAAACATAAGAAGATACACATTGTATTCACATAATCATAGCTTACATATAATAGATGTACACAAGGCTAAGAACTCAAATGTACAATAGAAATGTGTGACACGTGTCCACATCACATAACCATTAACCAACCCACGCACGGTTCAGCACACCCATGAACCATATTTCTTCCTTGGTTTCTAGGGCTTCTTTGGAGGACTACGAACATGCATATGTGATTCACGGCCATACTTGACTTTCCTTGGTGTTTTTCTTTGTTTTTTTTTTTTTTTTTCATTTTCAGCTTGTATATCACCAGAGGGCAAATGCCACTGCAATTTCGCAAAGGAATATATTAAGTATCAAATCATGTGAAAATGCATTCAAAGAGTAAAAAATAAGATAAATATGCACAAAAAAATATGTATAAATGCAAGCACATCAAAGGTTACATTTATCTTTACTTCAATTTTTTACATTTTGGTATTTGGTATGATATTCATTGAGTACTTCCTTGTTTGAAGTTTCAACATTTTACTCGGGTTGAAACTTAGAGCATCCACGAGGCTACCGTAGGTCCAAAATCCAGACTAGCCTAGTCAGCATACCGCATCTTTCCAAACCATACTTTTCCCACAACACTAAATCATTCCAAACCTCCACCTTATTATCCATCTCATCACCTACTTTTTCTTATATTTAAACTATTTATAATCTATATAATCTATTTTTTATTTATTTAATTAATAATTTTATTCTTTTATATTAATAAAATACTATTTCATAAATTTATTTTAATATTTTAAATTTTATTTATTATTTATAATAAAATAAGTAAATGATAAATAATATTTAATTATTTCAACGACTGTTTTATTTAAACGGTTAATGTAATAGTTTAATTAGGTTTGTGTAATAGTTTTATTAGGTTTATGTAATTAGTTTTATATATTTTATGTAATTTTATATTAAAAACATAAGAATTCATTTTTTTTAAACAAACAAAAAAAGTTTTTCTTCTATTAACAAAAAAGGCAAAAACCCCATCTTAGGGCCCTACCTCCAACTTTTGGACTAGTCTGCTGGAGCGGACCTCACCACAGCTAAACCACTCCACCTAAGCACATCCATCGCTACTCCTTGTCCGCCCTCTTCCTTCAGATTTCAGACCAACGCACCAGATGGTGCGTTGGCAATGCTCTTAGTATTATCTTGTTTAGAATTTTCGGACTTGGTATGATACTTATAACAATAATAGAACAATTTGGGAAATTTAACCTTTGTATGGTATTTTGAATTTTGATGTGACAACTCGAGTTTCCGACTTTCACTTTCGTATTTATTGCATGTTGATTTTGACCGTTGACCTTGACTATTAGTTGTTTGACTTGTAATGTACATGTTGTGTTATGATAAAGTGTTTTGTGAATTCATGAGTATGTGGTTGGTTGTGTAAGTGTAGCATGAGATGGTAACTGATTAAGCCCATTACGGTATTAAGATCACTTAGGATTCGACGAATCAGGTGATTCGCCAATAGTGACTCGACGAAACACAAGTGTGTTTCGCCAAACCCAATCTCGACGAATCAAATGTGATTCGTCGGCCCAGTTGTTACGCGAAGCCCAGTAGAGGCCCAATGTGTTACGTCGATTTATATTAAGAAAGCTGTTTCATCCCTTAAACGTTTTGGCATTAGAAAACCCTAGCTATATCTGTTTGATAACCGACGGCAGTATCATCATCTCTTTCGAGATCCTTGCTCTAATCTTTGTACCTCTCGGTTAGTAAATGAATGATATTATATTACTTATGAATTCATTTAGATGTATTGTGATGATTATGTGCTACGATGTACGAGTTGATGAATGACACATGTTTATACGTTTTCTTGATCTAACCAAATAACGATTCTGCTTGCATGACACTTAAATGATAATCTTTGATGATGATTGCACAATGTAAAAGTCATTGACACACAACAGGTCACGTGAATGGATGTGATGAGTGTTGGCCTATTGTGCGGTCCAATCATATGTGAGATTTGTGAATTGTGAGTTAAGGTTCATGTGATATTAATGATAGTTGCCATCACATCTACTGTTGTAAATCATATAATCAATTGTTTGTTTTGATGTCCCATGTAAGTTGGTAATGCACTAGTGAGAGTTGGTCCAATCATCTCTTGAGGTTACTAAATAGTGTCGGCCATTGAAGTGATAAAAATAAGGATGATAAGCATATTGTTTTGTTGTGTTATGATGATTAGATGATTATTTTGGTGATAAATGAATATTGATGATTTCTGAATAAATACCGTATGATTTTCTGTATGATGTTGCTGTGTGATCCGTGTATGATATTGACGGCAGAATTAGGGTTTTTACGTAACTGACTATATGATGTAACTGACTTGTTGACGAATCATACTTCTATTGACGAAACAGAAACCTCGGCGAAACAGAATGTGTTTCGTCAAATTGTGTTTCGCCGAAGGTGTGTTTCGCCATCATGTAATCAACAACAACTTACTTTAATTCTGTTAAGACTTAACCCAGTTAACTGACTGCTGTTAAATAATAAACATGACTTGAATGCTTGCGAATACATACCACTTGCTTATACGTGAACAACTTGAACACAAACTGATTATTCTATACATGCATACTTTAGGACGTAATTGATTTACTTGAGCACATACTTAGCATACCGAGCAAAACCAAGGTGAGTTCATACAGCCAAGGCATGGGGTTCCCGGGTGGGAATGGGATTTGATGAATTATTGTGTATACTCAGACGGTAGAACCTAACGATAAGATACGACTAGACTAGTAACACTTATTGAACTGATCTTCGCACACCTGCCAAGGGTTGGCCGCGATATTATGACTGACTTCGCACACCTGCCATAGGAAGGCCGCGAACTAAATTTACATATCTTCGCACACCTGCCTGGGAGGCCGCGATACAAATAAACCTAGTCTAGAATACTTGGGAAAAACATCCCCTAATATCTTCGCATACCTGCCTGGGAGGCCGCGATGGAAACTAATACGATACATGACGTAACGAACGAACATACTACTACTCACGCTATACTATTACTGAACTGTTATCTGTGAACTCGCTCAACTAGTTGTTGACTCTCTGCTGCATGCCTTGCAGGATCTTAGGTACATATGGAGCTTGCACAGGGAGGAGCAGGTCGTTGTGGAACATGGATCGATGATGCCATGTTAATTATCTAAACATTTGAATTTACGATTTACTTTGGGTTTACATACTTATGCTTCCGCTACATACTTGTTGACGTTTGGTTTTGAAAACACCTTTCGTATTGATGAATGATTTTACTACTTACTTATATGTTCAATATGATTGGTGGCTTGATCCTGGTCAGTCACGCCTCCAAGCGGTGATACTCCGCGTGTGAAATTTTGGGGGTGTGACAGATTGGTATCAGAGCCATTGGTTATAGAGAACTAGGTTTTAATAAAGGGAAAACGATTTTGTTAAAACCAGACTATAACCAGAACAGTGCTCTCAACGATCCACAACGACGCTTCGCTCCACGTGCAAGGCTCAACATCATAGGTATTACTATTCATGTTACCTTACCTACTTGCTAGAATTACATAGAACATTGCTCGCGGTATGCTTAGATTACAGAACTTACTATATGTTATTGCTTGAGAATACTTGTGTGCTCACTCTCTTCGCACTATTCGCGAACCTCTCACCCACATGTTCTCCTTGATGTCAAGATCATGAGTGGACGTGTTAACCTAACTCAAGCCCAGTTGGCGGCTTCGATCACTGAACAAGTTACTGCAGCACTCGCAGCTGCCCAGGCAGGAGGTGTAACCTGCCATCACCACTTACTCTAGGATCTTTAGATCCTACTCTCGTAACTCAACACTTGTGCTTAATTTTGATTACTCTTACGCACACGACAAGTCAACACGCTCAGCCACCTGAATGCACATACAAGACTTTTTATGGACTGTCGTCCTACTACTTTTAGCGACACTGAAGGAGCTGTTGGACTCCTCCATTAGTTCGAGGAACTCGAATCGGTCTTCGAATGTGTGAATGACCTGAGGCTCGTAAGGTGAAATATGCCACTGATACTCTCGAAGGCACTGCGTTAACTTGGTGGAACGCGCAAGTTACGATGCTGGGGCTGGCGGCTGCTAATGCCACCCCATGGAATGATTTTAAGGAACTGATCAAACGTGAATACAGTAGTTATGATGCCATCCACAAGCTGGAAGTGGAGTCCTTTAACATGGAGATGACGGGGTCAGAGATAGAAGAGTACACGAAACGATCCAACAAACTGGCAATTTTGTGTCCAACTATGGTGGATCCTCCCATAAAGAGCTTTGAGCTGTACCTCAAAGGCTTAGTACCAGGAATTCAAAACTATGTGATGATGGCTAATCTTGCTACTATTCAAGATGTTACTCATCTTGCTCATCGTCTCACAGACCAGGCAGTGGGACAGAACAAGCTGCCTCAACGTATCAGCGATACTACTACCACTACTACTTCCACTACTTCTGCTACCCTAAGTGCAAACGATGTAACTCGCACCACAGCGGGCAGTGCAACCGAAATCATTGTAAATGATGCGACAAGCTTGGTCATGGAGCCAAAGATGGTAGAAACTCACGTCCTGCAAGCCAGAACCAACAACAACAGACACAAGATCTTCAGAATCAGCAGCAACAGCAAGGTAACAAGGGATGTTATCAGGGTGGTGCTGAAGGTCTCTTCAAGAGACACTGCCCACGGTTGAACCAGAACCAGAACCGCAACCAAGGAAACGGGAACCAGGGAAGACAACAACGGGGGTAATAACGACGACAATGGTGCCAGGGGTCGAGTGTTCGTGATTGGTCAGGGTGATACTAGGAATGACCCCAGCGTTGCGATAGTTACGACATCGTCATTAGTATGGACTGGTTATCCCAACAACAAGCAGAGATCCTATGCAAGGAGAAGACCATTCGTATTCCACGCTCTGGTGAAGAACCTCTCGAAGTTCAAGGCGACAAGAGTGGTGTCGTGAGTGGCATCATTTCTTTCTTGAAGGCTCAGAAGTGTTTACGAAAGGGCCACTCAGCTGTTTTAGCACTCGTTACCGATACATCGAAGAAAGAGAAAAAGATTGAGGATATTTCTGTAGTACGCGACTTTCCTCAAGTGTTTCCAGAAGAGTTACCTGGGTTACCGCCTCATCGCCAGGTCGAATTTCAGATCGAGCTCGCTCCAGGAGCAGCACCCATAGCTCGATAACTGAAAGAAACACGTGCACACAGGCACTCACCGACTCAACAAATGGACTGGACTCTAACATAAACATACTTGGGCTAAGGCCCATTATTGGACACACTAAATGGACTCAGCTGGATCAAACACGATGAACAGTTTTGGGGGGGTGACGGTTGATGTTCAGAAGTTTGAAGATTTCACGTGGTTAAACGCGTCTTACGTCCCGGTTCTTAAACAGTTACAAGATTCCGAAACCCAGAGTTATTACTTTTCTGGAAGTAATGATGGTGGGAAAACTCCGATCAAGTTTAGAAACCCGAAGTATTTATCAATGTTGAACCATTTACGGTTTTACATTCCGGAGGTATTTCCATCATTGAAGAAGCTAGTGTTTCTTGACGACGATGTTGTCGTTCAAAAGGATTTATCGGGTCTTTTTGCTATTGATTTAAAAGGTAATGTTAACGGTGCAGTGGAAACGTGTATGGAGACGTTTCATAGATACCATAAGTATTTAAATTATTCTCACCCGTTAATACGATCGCATTTCGATCCCGATGCTTGCGGGTGGGCTTTCGGGATGAATGTTTTCGATCTGGTTGAGTGGAGAAAAAGGAATGTTACCGGGATTTACCATTATTGGCAAGAAAAGAACGTCGACCGGACGTTATGGAAGCTTGGGACGCTGCCACCTGGACTTCTTACATTTTATGGATTGACTGAGCCGTTAGATCCTAGCTGGCATGTGCTCGGTTTGGGATATACGAACGTTGACCCGCATGTGATTGAAAAGGGAGCTGTATTACACTTTAATGGTAACTCGAAACCTTGGTTGAAGATTGCAATGGAAAAGTACAAGCCTTTATGGGAGAAATATGTTGATTATAGTCATCCTATGTTGGAACGATGTAATTTTCACTGATTTGTGCACGTGAGGTGGTTAGGCGTTGCGTTATATGTATATCTGCATTAAAACCCATTGCAACAACAAATCAAACATGCAAAGTTGTAATAGATATGACTTATTGTAATATGCATGTGCGTCAAAATTGATTACAACACTGAATCAAATCTAATAAGTTAGGCACACTTTTATAAATTATAATGGGTTAGACACTTTGTTACTCATACGTGTAAAATTGAGTTACAACAGTGAATCAAAGCTCAAAAGTGGGACGCATGATTGAAATTAATATGCCGCGTTGTTGCAAAAAAACAAACAAACAAATATTAAAAATATTAACATAAAAATATTAAAAAAATTGAAAAAAAAAATAATCCAACTTACTAACATAAAAATATTAAAAAAAATTGAACCGTCAACTTGTGTGTATGAAAAGATTTTATCGTTTACCTGGTACAAATGACAACCTTCACTGCCATCACCATCACCAACAGCCCACATTAAGAATGTGTATGATATTTTGGTAAAAAAAAATAGGCTCATTCTAAACACACCCCCCCTTCCCTCCTGATTATACCCCCCTTGTGAGAGGAAAACTGCCGGTCCCACGCGGGCCCCACCTGTAAGTATGTGAGAGGAGGGGCGTGTAAAAAGTAATTAGGGGGTGTAGAAAGTAGCACCCAAAAAATAACATCTCTTATTAGTACTTACCGATAATATTTTTTTGAACGTTTCAATCGCAAAAGGTCACCCAGACCTGTGAATTTTGCTTCAGGCAAGACTTAGGTCCATTTTCCCACATAGTTCGTCGGTCAAAGGGTTACTGTTGCGGAAACCAGAGAAAGTCGGGCTTTTCTGGTACGAAATGAGCCACTTCGAATTTTGGACCTCAACATCCTGAAGCCATTAGCACCACATTGGAAGGTCATAGGGCTGTTAATACATCCTAAAGATCATTGGCGTTACCGATACTATTTCAAGTGATACTTTCGCATAAATCCATTTCATTTAAAACAAATTGTGAAGAAAACCATTTTTTTTTTTAAATTGATATCATTTGGAGTAATAATCATAGTTAATGTAGCACATGCATTCCCTCACACCTGTTATTATCTTTTGGTTCCTTTCACATGCCTGTGCTGTAGTGTTTTGTTACTTTCAGTAATATGATAATTTGCATACGTGTGCACCAAGTTCCAAAATAACCAATTACAACCCTTGTCCCTTCTTAATCCCTAAATTTAAATCCTCATACACCAATCAATGTTAACTTTATGATTGCAAGCATACCACCTAGAAAGAGTTCTATTTTGTTCAAATAGAGAGGAGCACGTTCAATACAAAATCATTTTATGCTTAAAAACCATATAGACAATCTACATAATGCTGTTTGAACATAGTAGTAAGAGAGAGGAGACGCGTTCATACAGTAATATAATGTATAACACATAAAGCAGTATGCACGTGTCTTTATATGGTTCTCACAATTCTTTTAGCATAAAGATAAACGGCGTACAACCACCAAAAAGCAACACGAGCCTTATACATAAACAATATGGGATAACAGACAATCCTAGGGGAACAATGAAAAAATGAAGCGAATAGTAATACAACCGTTATGATGAACATGAATAATCTTTCTTATAGATAGGCTACACAGTAAAACCATAACAGAAATGAACCGATAGCAGCCTTCAAAGACCGGCAGACACCAGTCCATGCAGCGTCACAATACCTATTAATGTGTTATCTTCATTAATCACAGGCAAGAATTGAACAGGTGATGGAGGAGCCTCCATCTTCTGCATTGCTTCAACCGCCATTCTTTCTGCAGTTATAGTTCTCGGGTTCCTGTTATTATTAATTAAGTCACACACACAACAAGCATATTATTTGTAGTAATGTCGTTTAAACTGGAATCAACGCAACAAGAAAATATGGAATACCTGTTGCACATTTCACCGACGGTGAGTTTGAAGATCCCCTCTTTGCTGGCTTTGAGTGTTCGCCTGAGATCGCCATCGGTGAATGTGCCAATGAGGTGGTAATCGTCATCGATCACCAGAAGGCACCCGCATCCTTTACTTGTAAGCTCGACTAATTGATCCATTATTAGATCTCCTTCTTTACAAACTGGAAGTTCTTCTTGCTTCTTCATCACATCCTTCACCTGTAAATCCATATTTATCAAATACTCATTAGTGCTATCAACATTTAAATTCTAACTTAACCTACAACTCAACCCATTCGTGTTTCACAATCAAGAATCCATATAAATTCATCAGCAAAAACATAAACAAAAAAAAACCCTATAGCTTAAGATTAAAAAAAAAATGATGGTTCTTTTACTGTAGCATTCTAACTTTGCTAACAAACTACTAAAACTAACCTAAAAGTCTAAAACTCAACCCACTGTAGTTTCATAATCAAGAACCCATGTTCAAGATCAAATCTTTCCCACACCACCACAAAACAAAAAAAAAAAAACCCTAACCTTAAAGATCAAACTCTTGCCAATCCGTCCAGCAGGATGATTCGCAGCATACCCTTCTTTCGTCAAACACTTGGCATCCATCATCGCAATCGCCACCGTACACCCAAACACCATCTGAATCGCGGTAGAAGTCGTGGGCGCCAAATCAAACGGACACAATTCCCGTTCCAACGGCAAATGCACATTCAAATCACACAACCCCATCAACGCATTCCCTTCAACCGACGTAACCGATATCAAAAACGCCCCTTTCGCTCTCGCACACGGCACCAACCTTAACAATTCTTCCGTATTCCCACTCTTGCTGAACATAACTAACACATCCTGTTCGGTTAATATCCCAATGTCGCCGTGAAGAGCGTCTGTTGGGGATAAGAATTGGGATTTGATGCCTAAAGAGACGAGGGTCTGTGAAATGTTTTTGGAAACGAAACCGGATTTGCCGACGCCGGTGATGAAGATGGTTCCGGTGGAGTTTAAGAGGGTTTGGGTGAATAAGTGGGCTTGGGAATGGTCGAGTTTGTCGAAGAAGTTGTTGAGGTATTTTTGTTGGGATTTGAAGAGGGTTTTGAGTTTGATTGGGTCGACGACGAGATTGGGTTGTTGTTGTTTTTGTGACGAGAGGAAATGTGGGAGAGATCCCATGGTTTTGGGGTTTGGTGAGTGGTGATTGGGTTGCCGGAGATGTTTTCCGGTGGTGGTGGATTGTGGGTGTTGAGGGATAGCGAAAAATGCGGTGACAGAAATAAATGGATTGATGGAGAATGTCAAGGACAGAAGGCACCGACAGTTTATTTTGTGGGTGTTGAGGGATAGCGAAAAAAGTAGTATTTGTTTACTCTATTGGTTTTTTTTAATCTATTAAAATTTAGAGAATTAGACTCGTTTATTTGATTTTATTTTATGTTATAGATTTATTAGTACAAATCATGAGCCTCTCAAACTATTAACAAAGACTCGTGGTTTAGTATATTTATAGTATCGTCGTATAGGTGTAAACGAGCCATAATAAGTTGTTTAAAGTTGGAAATGGTACAATTGTATGGCTATCAATGAGAGTTACGTGTTATGAAAAACGAACCTTGATAGCCATACTATCGTCGTATAGGTGTAAATGAGCAAAAAGTTTTGTATATGTAGAGATTAGCATTTTTGTTTCATTGAGAGTTACTTGTTACTTTTATCAAACCAAAACTTGAACCGATCACTTATTATTGTCCTGTATGTTAGTGTTATGTGCATTCTTGTTACTTTTTAGTTGCACATTGTTAAACTCTAATAGTAAAAGAGTCATAAAGCCATGGTTCCAAACTCCATGAAAAACTCTAAAACGTCTAAATATAATTTCTAAACCCATACTGTAAAAACCATCACCGTAAACAAAGACTCATTTGTAATAGTTAAACTAAAACCATAGCAATGGAAGATTGAATAAACTTTGAACCTCGTCGTTAGCAGACATGATGAAATTGAAATCCAAAAACGACGGTCATGGCGTGCAATCAAAACCCATATGTGATGAAATCAGTGATGAAGTCAGGTTCATGAATGGTAAGGGGCGGTGGATTTTCACTTTAAAACCTTACACTTTTAGTCCTACTTTCCATTTCACTTTTTTTCGTATGAAATTCTTTTTTATTATATACT
>JARYGA010059731.1:86984-113666 GCA_030545235.1 Helianthus tuberosus
CTAACTTTTTATAAGTCAGATCAACATTTTGCTTAGACCATCTTGCAATGGATCTAGCAATCCAATAGTTAGTTGCAACAAGCTCTACTCTCTTCCTTTTATTCCTCAATGCTTCATCCACATCACCATTCTTGTATTTGTTCCAGTTGGGTGCAGATTTCTTCATTTAAGGATCTTTATTCATCATTTTATTCTGTTTACTTCTGTTTTGAGAGCTTCTAGAGACCAGCCATTGAACTGAGACATGCTGGCTTTGTAGGGCTTGGTATCCATGATGATGTTTAAGAAATCAACCCTCAATTCCTTTTGAATTTCAACATTGGGTGGCAGTTCTGACATAGACTTACTCAGGTCTCTAGCAAAGTCTTCCAATTTTCTAACCTTACTAAGCTCATGTTGATAAGTGCCATGGTAATTCCTGTCACCTTTCCCTTTACTCATATGTTTAGCTATCAACTCAAGTTGTTTAGCTTTCATCTTCAAATATTCATCAATGTTCTGAGGTTTGCTGAAGCCTTGTAGTGATGGGAAGGTTCTTTTGGATGGATCATCCTCTTTGTAAAATTGTGTCATTTCATGTTGAATTGCAAGCAGTTCAAGAGGGTATTGAACTGCCAATGGAATGTTTTATGGGATGTTAGCAGTGGTTGGTTGTTTGATTGGGTTGGTTTCTGGTGATGAGGGTGGAATAAATGGAGTAGATGATATAGGAATTGGTGCTGGTATTTCTTTTTCTTCTTCATGCACCATGAACTTTCTTTTTTCTGGTATAGACAGATTTTGGAGTAGGAGGAGTTTTTGAGGGAGAAGTTGGTTTGGGTGAAAAGGTTGATTGTGATGGGAATCTTTGAGGTGTTGGTGGTTTTGTTGATGGTGGAGAAACAAAATGGGTGGAATCAGTGGTTTGACTAACAACTGTTAAAAACCACTGGTGTCTCAACAGCTGTGGTTTTAATATCTGATGATATTTTTGTTGCATCAACATATGTTACTATGGAAGATGGTGGTGGTGATGAGGAATCTGTTTTCTGCATTTTATAAGGTGGTTTTTGTGGTGAATGTTTAGGTTTGGATGTATCAGTGATTGGTTTTTAGAACCAAAAGTGGTTTTAGGTTTGGTAGCAGCAGTGGTTGGCTTTTGTGATGATGGTTTAGGTTTAGGAAATGTGGAAATTGGAGGTTTGTTGTGTTTAAATTATTTTCTTCTGTTTGAAGTGCCAATGTTTAGAATTTTGTTTTCTCTTTTCCTCTTTTTCTCCAATTCCTGCCTCAAAACATCTGCTTTACTTTCTTTTGTATCCTTTCTCTTCTGCTTTTCAGTAATCTCTTCATCTGTTTGGATGTTCAAGGTTCATCAACTCCCTTTTTCTTTCCAACTTTAGATTTTCTAGAAGATTTAGCAGAAGAGTCTTTGGCAGGCTCTGGTTTCTTTTTTGGTTGATTCCTTGGTGTTGGTTTGCCAATGTTTTTCATGGAATCCTTCTCCCCCTTTTTGGCATCATCTTTTTCAAATATTGGTGTAGGGGTAGTGTCAGTTAACTTTGCAACGGATTCTTTGATGCTATTGATATTAGCTTGTGTGTCTTTGTATCTTGCTTCAACTATAACTCTGATAAACTCCATGTGTGAGTTGTGGTTGATTTTAGCCAAATCCCTTTGAGCTGCTAAAATTGGTTGCACAAAATTCCAAAGCTCTTGGGATAATTGCTGAGGAGTAGGTTGAATTTTGGAAGCATCCACAACTGCTTCATTAGATCTTTCATTTCTCCAACAGTTATTTCAATGTTGGACATCCTCTCCATTAAATCCTTGTATTTTAATTCATCACCTAACTTAATAGGATCATCTAAATTCCTACCAGAGGTGGTTGTATTTGCTTTTGAGATAGGAGGAGTCTCCAAATTCTCATTAGCAAATGCCCCTTGTTCTTGGTTTTGGATACTTCCCTCTGCATCAGTGGTTACCTTAGTGAACACACCAGTGGTTACTTTGGTAGACACAGTAGTGGTTGCCTTTAAGGGAGTCTGACTGATGAAATTACTATCCAAATGTAGAGTAGTGGATCCAACATTTGTAGTAGCTGCTCCACTTGAACTACCAACAAGAATTTCAGGAAATTCAAGTGGTGTAATGTAACGCCTTTTTTTTACGAAAAGACCGAAATACATAGAAAACATTTAGTTTGCAACTAGAAGCATTGTATTACCAAAAATACCCTTGTAGCTAGTTCGAGATCAACACCTTCCCTAGTCTAGTTATGAGTGTTAATCCGAACTACCCTGTCAAAATGCAAGTTTAAAATACCTAGTTACAACCGACTAAGTTTCTAATCCATCATTTACATAACAAAAGACAACTTTTTAAGAAGTAAAAGTTTAACAAAAACATTGTTTCAAAAGGGCGACACTACTACGGAAGCGCATAGACCATGGTGTGCATGTTGGTGTTCGTCTCCAAGTTCGCCACGCCACCTAAATCACAGATTTTCCTACATCGCAAATCAAGTTTAACTAGTCAGTTTCTTACAATATAATAATAAATAACAACTAACATCCATTCGTGTCATCACATAACCATGTCATAATTTCACTTTCATCGACCCGTTGAAACGGGTCATTATCTACCATCTCCAAACGAGACAATGCATAACCTTCAATAATCCGTTAATCTCGGATTAAACATAATCGCAACATAAACATCATACCAAATCCGTTCATGACAGATTTAACTATTTCATTACCTTCCTTCATAAACTTCCAATATACGGCTAGTTCAACACCAACCGACCATAACATAAACTTTTCATCATTATCGTATCTTACGACCCGTTCATGACGAGTTAAACTATCAACTACACATCATTTACGGATAATCATATTTACGGTTCTAATACAACAATAACCATTAGAAAGTAAAGCTTGTATGCATAAAACAACATACCTCGATCCTGTGAGCTGTCCGACCTCCTAGCACTTGAACCTTCTTCTTTTACACCTATATCGACATGTTCATTCATTTAGCCCGACTACATAACATTTCATTCTTTTACACACTTTTATCATACAACATCTTGTTATTTGTTCTTTTAGGCATTTTATCAAACACTTGGCGGGTTTCACCTTTATAGGGTATTTGATTACAAGTATCTTCACACACTAATCTACAAGTTCATAACAATCAAGCAAGTTAATGAGATTCTCTCATCCTACATCATTCATCTATGTTCCATCCCTCTAAACAAGTTAAATCACCATAACCCGGACATCAATCGAGTTCTAGTTCATAATCTTAACTTCTATTGGTATATATCACAACATTAATCATAGTTGGGTAAAAACCCATTTCCTAAAGTTCATGATTTCAAGAAATTCAACTTACCACTTTGTTATTCACACCTTGATGACCAAGGATTTGCGTTCCTACAATCGTTCGACTTGAAATCACCTTCAATTTGATGGAATTAGTGAACTAGGGTTTGGGGTGTTCTTTTCTTTTTTCCTGGACAAGATCACGCACACACTAGAAGTGTCTAGTGTGTGTGTTATCTCATTTAACTAGTCTTTCTTTTAATTTTTCATGTTTAGTCCCTCAGTTCCTAACGTTTATTTATTTTAGCCCAAACCTTCCTTTCATGAACTATTTTAGAGAAAATAATTAGATTACATATTTTTGGGGTGTTACATGTAACCTCCTCCACCGTTTGTGGATTAGCCAATTGAATTGTTTCAAACACAACCAATGTTGATGTAATATTCTCAGTAATGTGTTGGTGAGAGGGGTTGTTTTGAGTCTGAATTTCAATGGCCTCAAATAGCGGTATGATGGTAGGTGGAATAGGAGATAAAGGGAGTGGTGTTGAAAGAGACATTGCCCCAGGAGAAGGGCTTTTAAACATACTCTCAAGTGAGGGTAATGTTTCAAAATGTGGTGTCCCTGTGCTTACAACATGTTTCTTTTGTGAGGAATCATGAGCAGTTAAGGTTTTAGGTTGAGATCTTTCCAACGATTGTGAGGAATTAGCAACAGTGGTTTCTAGTGACATTGGTGTTGTCACAGGGTTAACCTCTTGGATCTCATCTTCCAGAGGACCCTTATTTTTGGGTTTGGTGGGCTTTTTGGTTTTTGTTTTGGTCTTTTTGGATTTGGATAATGGGGGTTTCACAACATTGGTTGTGGTGTTGTGATCACCATGAGCAGTGGGCTCAGCAACAGAGGCTTGAGGAGTAGATGTGGACTCATCTAAAGTTTGCTTAGCCCCCTTTGCTTTTGTTTTGGAAACTATTGACTCCTTAGCCATTAGGCGAATAATGGTTTCACAAGAAAGACTGTTTATTTTAAAAGGTGTTCCTTTCTCAAAAGCTTTTTGTGGAACTTTTTGTTGCAAATAATAGCTCAAAAATCTTGGGAACAAAAGTAAAGCAGTATTTTTCCCATTTTTAATGTTTTTCACATTATTGACCAAATCTGTAATCAATGCTTGGGAGTAGTTAAAATCTGTTTTTGACATAATTGCATACCCCAAGTGTTGAATTTTTAATGGTATCTCATTAAAAGCAGTGATTTTATTTGACAGACACGTGAGCAGGGTATGGAACAAGAATTTCATGGGTGTTGGAAAATTTGGTTTAAACATTGTTGCTTTAGTTAATTGTCCATCATAACCCCGTTCAATCAAGTCCACTTAATATTCACTTTTTGGAAAAGAAGTTTTACTTGCAAGATCATTCATCTAGAATGTTTCCGAAATGTTTGCGGGGGTTATAGCAACCAAGACACCTCCTACTTTAGAAGTGATCCCCCTTGGCTTTTTGTCTTGTTTTTGAACTTCGGCATTTGCCCAAAAATCAGGTAGTGTGTCTTGATATATGGGTGCATCAGCAATGAGTAAGGTTTTATATTTTGGAGGATGACAAAGTCTCGATTATTGAATGGAACTCTGTATTTTTGTCTGTTTTCTCAAACATACATAGGTAGTTGTGGTGGTGTTTGATGATTAGAGCCATGATTGGAAGTAGAAATTATGAGAGGTTGAAGAAGAATGAAGAAGAAGATGGTGACCGATTTGGAGAATTTTTGAATTTGATACGGCAGTGAAAGCTCTGTTTGGGAGTTTAATCAGGGTTTTATAAAAGGAAAAAGTGAATGCTGACGTGCCAGCGGTTTCAAAGATCGGACGGTTAGCATCTACCCACGTGGCAACCTCTGATGAAAAGTGGATGAAAGTTGTTTGGAAACCATCGTTGGGCAACAACAGTGGTTGGGAACAATGTATGAAATATTAGTGGCTGATTTTATTCTATTAGTGGATAGACATCAGAGGTTGAAACAACTGATGTTTAGTCAGTAGTGTTCAACAAAGGAAATGATAAATAGAGGTTGTCTTTCAGCAGCTGAAAACATTTTAATTCTTTTTACTAAAGGAAAAGAAGGTTTTGCCTTCTAGTCCAAGTTAAGCATGCCAATCCTAGAGATCAAGCTTTTAAAGGTGGATGTGTATAATGCTTTTGTTAGCATATCTTCTAGCTGATCTTTAGTTGGAACATGATGCAGAGAAATCAAACGTTTTTCATAGCAATCCATAACAAAGTGATGTCTTATGTCAATGTGTTTGGTGCTTGAATGAGATACTGGATTTTTGATAATATTTTCAGCTGCTTGACTGTCCAACATGAGAGGAGTCTTTAGAGCAGTTATACCAAAATCCAGTACGTGATTTTGAAGCCACAACAGTTGGGTTGTATAGCTTGCTGCAGCAATGTATTCTGCCTCAGCAGTGGATGTGGAAATAGCTGCTTGCTTTTTGCTTTGCCAAGACACTAAGTAGTTACCTAGGAATTGACACCCTCCTGATGTAGACTTCCTGGTGGAGTTGCACCCAGCAAAATCACTGTCTGAAAAACCTGAAAGCTTGACATTCCCATTAGCAGGATACCATATACCAAGTGTGGGAGCACCTTTTATGTATCTGAATATTCTTTTTATAGCAATGAGATTAGACTTTCTAGGTGGATGGGTTAGGTGTGTACTACGTATAGAACCTGCTTAACCGTAACGCGTCTCAATCATTTTAATAAAATTTCTCGATTAATAATACAAATTTTTACACGGTTTATTTTCGAGTTTGTGTTAAATGAACGTGCCAAACTATGAATGTAATTTATACACATTAAATAGAATGCGTATTAGGTACATGAAAGGCTTCAGGATCTTATGAAAAATTTGTTTTTAGCAAGCTATATTTGGATATATGTTTAAAAATTAGGACAAGTTGCTGTAACTAGACCTCTATGTTAGGTCTTAAACTAAAGTCTTTTAAGTTTATGTCTTGGATAACTGTAATCATCATTAAATAAATATAACCAAATGTATACTCCGACACCACTATGCTTGCCGTCCACTGTGATTTTTGGGAGAGTGACATATCGTTCTCTATGTAATGAAACCCTATCCATGTTAATCCAGAAACAATGTTTATTTACGATTCAAGTGTTCAATTACTACTACCTATTACATTGATGGATTTCGCACGTCAATGTGATTGGATTGGTTGATTCATATAATATGAGAAACGTTTCGCTATAGGGGTTTAGAATACATACTTATACACATATACACATGCATACACACACACACACATATATACACACATTTTGACGTATCCAAAAACATACCTATATATACCTATATACAATAAATATATATATACATGCATACACCCATACATGTAAAATACATATACATAGTTATGCACAATATAATAGATGTACGTATACCCATACAAACATATACATATATATTGTTTATGTATATGTATACATATACTTGCAGACGTACACCTACACATACACATAGATATGCACAATAGTACACAATAAATACATATAGATATCTTACATATTTATACACATACACACTTGAATATACATATATATGACAATAGGGGTGTTGATCTATTAAGGGCTCAGGGGAGCCCTAGATACCCCGCCTCTTTCTTGCCGTAGCGCAATTTTTTTCTTTGGTTTATATATCAAATACCTTTGAATGTACGATAAACAATAATTTCCTTGTAATGCTCGGTAAAAAAAACTTATTGATACCTCTGAATATTTTTTTAAGACAGCAAGTGTGTGAGGTTTTGGTCTTTTCATTTTTTTTTTTTGAGAAAATATACATTTTTTTCGCAAATTTAATAGCGAAGACAAAGGGCGTTAGTCCAAGAGCCTAAAATTACATAAAATAAAAATCATAAATACTAAACATGTGCTTATCGTCAACTAGGTTTGAAATTTGTGTATTACACGATTTGAATATCATGACATTTTAAGTAGTTAGTAATGAATATTTAAAAAATTATAAACCGATATTATAAAATACAATATAACTGAAATTATATATAATTTATTCTTGACCCATCAATGCGTTACACCACTTCATATATATATATATATATATATATATGTGTATATATATGTATATATATGCACACACACATAGGGAAAGGGTAAAATGAAAACCACCTTAAGTTGTGAGAACCCTGAAAACTACGCCTTACAAAAGTTTTTTTTTCGAAAAAAAATTCTCTAAAATCTTAAAAAAGATCACTTGTTCAAGGGAAATAAAATAACAAAAAATGTCACACGAAAAATTTGACATCCGGTGTAAAATTTTTTGTTGGTGATGTAAAAAAATTAGATCGCCGTAAACAAATTTTACATCAGGTGTTACCGACTCGACAATTTTTTTGTTATTTTTACAGATGTCTTTATAACATTTTTATCTACGTTTGTGCAGAAATGGTGACCAAACTCGTGCGGCAAGTAGGAGCTCTTATAGTTTTCACAACTCGTGTTGGTTCTTATATATATACACGCATGTATCCATACACATACATATGTTTTTTTTTATTTATATAACTTAACTGTCTATATAATTATATAACTAAAATTAGTTATACAATCATAAGAAAGACCATTGTTTTTATAAAAATACAAAACTCTTTTTTAGTTATATCAATGAGATGTCATCTATATATATATGGGTCGGGTTTGGGACAGGTTTAGGTAATCCTAACCCCAAACCCGATTAGATATGCTTGTCCCAAACCCATCCAAAAATCCGCCAGGTTTCTAGCGGGTAAATACCCATCGGGTATACCCGCGGGTTTTGGGTAACCCATTAATTTTAAAAAGTTTACCCATTGGGTATGCCCGACCCAAAATTCATCGGGTAGCTACTAATCAGTTACATTTAGTATTATTACTAAAGAAATATATCAAATAACTATAATATATACGGGATAAAATACCTATGTGTATAGAACTAAAGGATGTATTATATATTTACATATTTAAAAATATAAAAGAAATTATATCATGTATACAATCTGGTAAACGAGTTTACTTTATTGGGTAATTGGGTCGGGTAAATGGGTATATCACCAAATCCCAAACCCATTCCAAACTCGCGAAAAAAAAAAAAAAAAACTAGTCCAAAACCCGTCCCAAACCCGATTAACTGACCTCAAACTCGTACCAGATGTGTCGGGTTTCGGGTTTACCCATCAGGTTCGTGTTCGATTGCCATCCGTATCTCATTTTTTCATTGTTTGTTAACTGAAAGGAAAAGAAAATAACCAAAATTAGTATCACCTAATAGTGACAAAACATTGTCGCTATAGGCTAATGTATTTTTTTATTATGTTTATTAATTAAGGGTAAAGGAAAATAAAATTAATGTTTTCAACGATAGCAATGTCGTTGCTATAGGTTACCAAAAAGTTGGCGAGCCAATTTCGTAAATCCCGCCTAATTGCTATTTACAAAAGAAAATATCAATTAATAATACTCAGTAAATCTTACAAATAGTAAGGCTACTTGTAGGATCTAGGGAGGTTGAGATATATGCAAACCGTACCTCCATCCAACTAGGGACAGATAGACTGTTTCCAAAGAGACCCTTGGCACTAGTCATCCCTATAGACAAAATCTTTTTCTAAAATCTTTTGTTCTTAATTAACGAAGAGCGAAAGAAGCCGGGTGTAGTCACTAGTACAAAAAAAAAATGGATCGAATTCTAACGGGTTATCACCCATTTCGAGCTGGTTTAGAGTTGAAGAAGAAGTGTTAATATGAATCTGATCAAAATATCAAGGGATTCAACAAAGTAATGCTTGACTACAAGTGAATTTAGGGATTTGGAGAAATGTGGAAATTTCTTAGAATGATCTGCATGCATCGATCTTGAATATTTAATCAACTAAAAGGTGAACTAGTGGGTAGTCAAGGCCATAGGTGGGGTCGGATTTGTTATGGTCATGGTGGAAATGGCGAGTGATAGTAAATGCCAATGGTGGGGTAGATTTATCTAGCCGGAATTTTGAAGGCAGCAAGTGCGTGGAGGGTTTTGATCGTTTCATGTCTTTCAAATATATATATATATATATATATATATATATATATATATATATATATATATATATATATATATATATATATATATTTTAGTATACTTTCTCAACTAACAAATTTACATCAAGATAAATGACTACATTAAGATAAATGACTTTTATATTCAATACATTTAATAGCGAAGACAAAGGGTGTTAGTCGGAGAGAGTGAAGTTACATAAAATAGAAATCATAAATACAAAACCCGAGCTTATCGTCAAGTCGTAAACTACATGGATGAAAACCGTATTTAACACTTTAGTTTGAAAAACCCGAGCTTATCGTCAAGTCGTAAACTACATGGATAAAAACCGTATTTAACACTTTAGCTTTGTTTCAAACTAAGTTTTAAATTTGTGCATACACAAGTTGAATAGATGAAATGTTGAATAGTTAGCAATGAATATTTAAGAAATTATAAACTGATATTATGAGATACGATATAACTGAAATTATATATAAGTAATTATTTTATTATTGCTTTAAAATTAAAAAAAATAGAATATGAATGAAATAAACTAAATGAGAAAAACTATCTTGACTTCAGAGTAGTAATTCTCCATTTTTGACCATTGTGTGGTGAAGTGTACAGAGGATAAACATAACATCATGTGTGTATTTCTGGACATTAATATCATATAATATACAGTAGCTTATTGACTGATTTATATGGGTTAAATAAATAAAATATCTTACATAAGTTATGATACAAAAACTATTTAAAACCATCTATAATTAAGAAAAATGTCAAAGTTTTCTCTTTGAAATTTAGAGAAATATATAATAATTTTGAAATAAATTTACACATATTAAGAGGCCAATATATATTATTGATAATTATTATTAAATACATAAGTTAAAACTTACAACTCAGACAAATATGCGGGTGGAAGTTGACTACAAAGTCCATTTTCCTACAAATTGTACAAAGCCATAAAACACCACAATTTCAGCCATAAAAAACACTCAAACCCCACAAATAACAAAGTGAAGATTAATAAAACGTCATATTTGTGGGTTTTGTGTTGTGTTTTGGATGATAAGACTTTGATTTTAACATTAGTGTGTTTTATGATGACTATCATGTTGTTTTTTATATTCATTGTTCTACGATGCTGTATATGAAGTTTTTATGTAATGTTAGGATTTGGATATTAGGTTTTAGTGATCTTCACCCTGTTATTTGTGGGTTTTGAGTGTGTTTTATGGCTAAACTTGTGGTGTTTTATGACTTTGTAAACTTTGTAGAAAAAATGGACTTTGTAGCCGAACGTCACCCGCTGGAATAATATAGTGAAATTGATTTCTAAAATGTAAATAAACGGGAAGGTATAAATCGGGTGGTCATGGGTAAAGTGGGGAACGGGGTGGATATTCGATTTTGGTTAGACATCTGGGTGGGTGACATTCTTTTCGTGTAAAGATGGACACATTTGTTTGTTTTGGAGATGTATAAAGCTGGCAGGGTTTCGGAGAGAATGGGATCAGGACAAAGAAATGGGGGCTACTCTTGGAGTTGGATTAGACATCCTGAATCTGATACTGATCGAGCTTAAGGAATGGCAGGAATATTAAGTCGTTATCAACATGGTTAGATTGTCAAATGATAAGCACTCATGGTTTTGGAATGTTGACAGACATGATGGTTTCTCGGTGAAACCGGTTAAAAACGCTATAATTTCGGACAGGGGAAGTAGCCATCTTCCTAGTTACGAATGGAGCAAATGGGTGCCAATCAAATGTAATATCATGGCTTGGAGAGGTAACTTGGATAGACTTGCCACCATAATTAATCTGAGAAAAAAGGAACTTGGATATTCCATCGGTTATGTGCCCTTTTTGCAACGAGTACGAGGAAACAGTGGATCATTTGTTTACAACGTGCTCGGTGGCTATTCGATTATGGACGGCTATCAGTGCTTGGTGCAACATCCCCCCGATCTTCACTTTCGAATTCAAAGATTTAATGGATATTCACAATTCATATCAGGGTGGGGAAAAAAGAAGAAGATTGTCTGTGGGTTGGTTATTATTTCATGTTGGTGTATTTGGAAAGTCAGAAACGAGTTGGTATTCAAACAGAACATGAGAAGCCCTCAAGATATTTTGATAGAGATTAAGTCGAGAAGTTTTGGGTGGTGTAAAAATAGATCGTCATGTAAATATATAAGTTAGAAGGAGTGCTGTAAATACCATATGTATATGTTGTAATTTAGCCCTTTACCCATTTGGGTCAAGGGTGTTGTTTTATTTTGGCCTTTTACCCGTTTGGATCGGAGGCTTGTTTTAATGAAGTTTTATTTAAAAAAAAAACTACGTCAAGTTTTGATGGTATGAGCAATGAGAACTTAAGTCTCACGGTGCTATAAATTAATGGTATGAGTAAGAACTTAAGTCTCACGGTGCTATAAATTAAAATAATATCTTCACACAGAAAGTCATAAGTGGCATGTTGTGGGCGAAAGAATTTGAACATCTTATATACGAAAAGTCTAAGAGCCACCAGCAGCCATACAATATTTACTTAAAAGTGTTGAATTTATCTGCCTTTCAAAAAATAAAAAGTGTTGAATTTATTTATTATTAATTCGACAAGCAACGCACACTTGACGCAGCCTATAAATACGATCCAACTTATTTCCGTTGAAATCAATCCCCTTGTGTATTACTACTAAACGAACGCTAAACAATGGCTTCCTCTAGTGCTTTGAAGGGTATGTTTATGATCTCGCCTCTAGCGAAAGAAGGTTACGGTTCTAGTTTGCTTAATCCATCTGCAAATGCAGCCGCCCAGCCGAGCAAGCGAAAGGTTGCCATTTTTCTATTTAACGTTACGTTATTGCAATTAACAAGTCTATTATACTTATGACCGAACTACACATCATTACAAACGTTTTTTTTTTCATTCGTTTTCAACTTGAAAAAATGAGACGAAGTTAAATAATCATATAGTTTCAACAATGAATTTACGTCTTATCTATCTTTGAGGTAGCTTTTGCATCCCCCATAACAAGTGTTAACTATCCGTTCTTTTATTAGTTTACTGGTATCGTGGCTGTTGCAAAAGAGAATGCGGCTAATGAAACCACACAAATAAAAAGAGTGAATGGGGGACCATCCACTGTCCTCAGGTATACCGGGGAGAAACCGGCCACACCGATCTTGGACACCATCAATGAACCAATCCATATGACAAGTCTTGGAGTCGAGGTAAATTTCTAAAATTAACTCTGTATAATGTATTTGTTTTTTTTTTCTCTTTTAAATCTTTATAAGTTCCGCAAATTCATGGCCTACGTAGTGACACAAATCTTTTCACTTGATGTTATATTTTCAGTTTAACTTTTTATTTATTGATGTTTTGTCTAATAACTAATGTAATGTCAACTTTTTGTTTGTTAACATGCATTGTGATATACAATTAATGCTACTTTTGGTCAGGGTAATATTTTAAGTTTTATCATTCATTGAACTATTGAAGTATGATTTATGAAACTCTTAAACGAAAGGGCTTTGTAAGATTATTTTTTAGGAACTAATTAGAAATCACACTCGGTCTAAATTCAATATATAATGGGTCCCATACATCATATTTAGGAGTCAGATGAATATAACATTCTATCACAACCCCAGTCCATGCACGCATTATTTCTTTTATTGTCGGCCATCCTTTTTTGACGATTCAAGAAGACTTTTTCATAATAAGTTTAAAAAACATTGTGTGTTAGAATTTTTTTAGTGAGTTATATCAATTCTATATTTTGTAATATTTAAAAACTAAGTTTTAATTATAATACAAATTAATAAAAAATTATATACATTTTTCCTTTAAAAAAATCAGGTTTTATGAGTTTTAAGTTTCTAAATCATTAACAATTAAATTTTATGTACTTATAACTTTTTAAATAACTTTTACACGTGTCATCCTATCATTCGATGAACTGGTTTATAATATAGCCTTTGAATGGTTATTTTGTTGCCTTTCTTGTGAACATGATTATATGTGTCATGGGTTAAGATGAAGGGCTCATGGAGTCATGGGTCACAAATTATAAAGAAAGTGATTCTAAATTATTTTTATTTAATACTTTCAAAATATTATGATACATAGGAACTCGAAAAGCTGGCTGATGAGCTTCGAGAAGAGATTGTCTATACGGTTTCTAAGACCGGGGGTCATCTGAGCTCAAATTTAGGGGTGGCCGAACTAACCGTCTCACTCCACCATGTTTTCAACACCCCTGAGGACAAGATCATTTGGGATGTTGGCCACCAGGTGACAACCAACTTCACTGGACATACCGTTTAATCATGCAAACGTTCATAAATGGTTATATGTGACAACTTATTTTGGTAATGCAGTCGTACCCACATAAGATATTGACCGGGAGGCGATCGAAAATGGGGACAATTCGACAAACAGGTGGACTTGCAGGTTTCCCAAAGAGAGATGAGAGTAAACATGACGCCTTTGGTGTTGGTCATAGCTCGACTAGCATTTCTGCGGGTTTAGGTAACTTCTCTAACTTATATTTGTATAATTGGTATACAAGGAAACGTCTTGATTTTTATTTATTTGTAGTCTTAATTTCTGCGGGTTTAGGTAACTTCTCTAACATGACTCGTTTTATTTATTAAACTTTTATAAAATTGTCAACTTAAATATACTTGTATACTTAAATTGGTTGGACATATTAACTCATAACCTGATAACATGATATTAAATATGTTATGTATGTGTGTTATCTTTTATATTGCCAATATTTTACTAACTTTATTCATATTTTTTTCTACCAGGAATGGCCGTTGGTCGAGACTTGTTGGGAAAAGACAACCATGTAATTGCGGTGATTGGAGACGGAGCCATGACTGCAGGACAAGCATACGAAGCTATGAACAATGCTGGCTGTGTGGAGTCCAATCTAATCATAGTTTTGAACGACAACCGCCAAGTCTCCCTTCCAACCGCGAATCTTGATGGTCCGTGCCCACCCGTTGGTGCTCTTAGTCGATCCCTCACAAGGCTACAAACTAGTAGAAAGTTTCGCCAACTACGTGAAGTTGTGAAGGTAAATCTCTTCTTATCACTACTCTGAAAATTCGCTATGAAATTTTTGTAGGAAAAAAAAAAGCGTCAGAAATACCTACACATTTAGCAATAAACCCTAACTTAGCGACACTATACTTACAACATGCCTACAAAATTGAAAACCTTATGTTGGAAAGTTCCGACCTTTTTCCGAAAAAAATAAGTAATACCCGTTTTCTAGTAATGTTCTTGTATAATGGTTTTGCATTATAGTAACAAAATAATGACATATCCAACTCTTGTCACAAATAGGGGGTGACAAAGAATTTAGGAGAACAAACACATGAAGTAGCAGCCAAAATGGACTCTTACATGAGGGGAATGATGGGTGGTCAAGGAGCTTCAATGTTTGAAGAGCTTGGGCTCTATTATGTTGGCCCTGTGGATGGACACAATGTTGAAGATCTTGTCTATGTTTTCAACAAAATCAAGTCAATGCCAAATCCAGGACCAGTTCTAGTTCACATTGTTACTGAGAAAGGCAAAGGCTACCCTCCAGCCGAAATTGCAGACGATAAGATGCATGGAGTTGTGAAATTCGACATGCAATCAGGGAAGCAGTTGAAAACAAAGGGTAAGACTGTATCGTATACACAATATTTTGCGGATGCTTTGGTCGCTGAGGCCGAAATAGATGATAAAATAGTTGCTATTCATGCGGCTATGGGAGGAGGCACCGGTCTTAATACGTTCCAAAATAAGTTTCCAAAGAGGTGTTTCGATGTTGGCATAGCTGAGCAGCATGCGGTCACCTTTGCTGCGGGTTTGGCAACCGAAGGGCTCAAACCATTTTGTGCTATTTATTCTTCATTTCTCCAAAGAGGTTATGATCAAGTAAGTCCATTAGTACATAATATTTAAGTTTTTTTTTTCTTTTTCTGCAATGTAAATGTATTTGGGGATGCATGTAGTTCATGATATTAACCAATGTAATGGTATTTCGTGATGCAGGTAGTTCATGATGTTGATCTTCAAAAGCTTCCAGTGAGATTCGCGTTGGATCGGGCTGGTTTGGTAGGTGCGGATGGTCCTACTCATTGTGGTGCATTTGATACAACCTTTATGGCTTGTTTACCAAACATGGTGGTGATGGCCCCTTCTGATGAGTCCGAACTCATGCATATGGTTGCAACAGCTGCGGCCATAGATGACCGTCCTAGCTGCTTTAGGTACCCCAGAGGCAATGGCATAGGTTCACTACTCCCACCAAATAACAAAGGAACTCCACTTGAGGTACTTGAATTTGTGTAATGAAAGTATAATCACCTAATATACAACATTTTCCAAAGGAAATGTACTATTGGGCCTGACAACTGGGCCTCACAAGCTCACCCAATAATACATATCTTGGGCTCTTGAAAAGAGGCATGATAGCCCGGCCCAACACTCCGAAAAAAATCCTTTTTTAGCACAACCGACCATACATAACAAAAACACCAATAATAATCTTGCTTGATCTAACATGTCAATCATTTCTAAAAGGTTGGAAGAGGCAGAATACTTAAGCAGGGAAGTAGAGTGGCCTTATTGGGATATGGAACCATAGTGCAAAGTTGTTTAGCCGCAAGCGAGCTTCTTAAAGAGCTTGGAATCTCAGTGACAGTTGCAGATGCACGATTTTGCAAGCCATTAGATGGAAGATTAATAAGACAACTAGCAAAAGAACATGAGTTCCTCATCACTCTTGAAGAAGGTTCCATTGGAGGATTCAGCTCACATGTTTCACATTACATGGCCTTGAATGGTTTACTTGATGGAAACCTCAAGGTATATGCTTGTTACACTTTCTTCCTTTCTCCAGAAATATTTTTGGTTACTATTTTTTCTCTTATATTATTCTATAAAACAATTCAATCCAAACTTATCTATATTTGTGCTTTCTCTTGTATTTTAGTGGAGGGCTATGACATTACCTGATCGATATATCGAACATGGGGATCAAAAATACCAGATTGAGGAGGCCGGTCTTGCCCCAAAACATATTGCTGCACAAGTTTTATCGTTAATCGGAAATAAGAAGGAGAGTGTGCACCTTATCAATGTATAGTTTACTAGACAAGGCCAAAGCCTTTCTAGAGTCTCTTTTACCCATCTACGACCAAATCAGCTCAGTTAACCATAATGAAGATAAAGTTATATCAAATAATTCCAAGGTGGAAAACATGTAAGATGCATATTTGCTAAATATTCTTTAATTGTGTAATTTGTTGTTCTTTAATAAACGATGTGTTACCAATGCGGAGTCTCCATGGTGCTAAAGAAGAAATCATTTCTCTTTACATTGCTGTGAAACTAGATGATATGACAATAATAAAATCACATAAAATTCATTAAACGAGTAAATTACAAAACTTGTCCTTTATGTTGACACCAGATTGCAAAGTGTGTCATTTGTCTTCAAAAAGTACAAAAAACGTATTCGATTTTTGCAAACCCTTGCATGTTATGTCATTTAGTCATAACTCAGTTATTTTTTCATCATTAAATCTTACCAAGTGGACCCTACATAAGGGTTTTTTTGGTGATTTTACCCTAAATACATTATAAATAGAGTAAACTTTCGTTTTGCTCCCTGTGGTTTGATCACTTTAACGGTTTTGCCCCAAACCTTTAAAAATAGCCATTTTCATCCAATAGTTTGCTATGATTTTTCCATTTTGCTCCCCGCCTCTAACTCGATCCAAATTGTCTGTTTTTCCATTTTGCTCCCCGCAGAGAGCAAAATGGAAAAACCATAGCAAACTATTGGAGGAAAATGGCTATTTTTAAAGGTTTGGGGCAAAATCGTTAAAGTGACCACCTACCCTTACCGAGTATCACCACCACCCGATGACCCCCACCACCACCACCTGCCCCTACCACCACCTATCTGTAGGCGGTGGTCGGGTTTCTCCGCCGTGGTCGGCTTTAGAGAGAGGGATATGAGGATGGTGGTCGGGTTTCTCCACCGTGGTCAGGCTCAAAAGAGGATGGAAAAGAGGGCTCAAAGTTGACTTGGAACAAGTCAAAACTGGTTCTGAAAGATTTTTGAATGAGGTTAAAATCGGTGATAAAGAGCAGGGGAGTGATGGTTCAGAATCTGATTTGGAGAGTGATGGTGAATGTTGTGGCTTTGATGAAGAAGAAGAGGAAAACAAACTTATTGATTAATTTTTCTAGATTGTGTATTTTGTGAGACGAAGCTTCCAATTTTTAAAAATGGAGGTTGTCCATGGGATTGATAAAGAAACCGGATTATCAAATGGGTAGCTTTCTTTTTTCCATTTTGAATATGGGTTTTTCATGGTGGTGTTATGGTTAAATATGTTGGTGGTGGTGTGATGGTTGCATGATGGGGTGGTTGTGGTGGTGGGGGTGGTTGATGGTGGTAGGTGGTGGGTGTGTGAGAGAGAGGGGAAGAGAGAGAATAGAATTGAATAAATGGTAAAATGTTTTATACAAATAAATGGTAAAAGTCTATTTTGCCCTAATATGGGTCCACTGATTCAACTGATGCTGAGTATAAGTTATAAAATTTGTTGGATGATTTGTTTGTAGCCTGCTCAGCCTTTCTTCTCTGCTTCATCTATTTGCGTTTACAACAATTAGTACTGGATTTAGCATTTTCATTTCTAACTGTTGACCTTGGAGGCACATATTTTTTTCACGGGCCTCTCAAAGCTGGCTCAGAAGCACCCTTTCTAACATAAGGAGGAGCATCAACTGAGAAATTCGATGTTCTAGAACAAACATCGCCAGCCTTTTGGCAAACAATATCATCCCCCTCAACCCAGTCCTCAATTTTTACCTCATCTGCATATGAAGTAGAAGCATCAGTAACATTCACACTTAAACTCAGGGAGTGGCCTTGTTGTTTCAATTTCAGACGTTGTGGGCTCAGTCACTGTTTCACCACTTGATTCAGCTGAACCACTTGTATTGCATTCCTTTTGTAGTGTCTTTGCTGAATCCTTTTCTGCTGATTTAGCTGCTTCAGAAGACTCACAGTTGGATTAACTAGACTTAAACTCTTTGATGAATTCAACAAACTCATTCATCATACCAAACTCGAAGTTGTTTGATTTTACATTAGACTCTTCTTCTTGATTTTGCAATTTAGGTGAATTTTGAGAAAAACTTGACTCAGTATTATCTAATACTTGAAAATGTTTGTCAATGTTAGCATTATTCTCAAAATTTAGAGTCTCGGTGTGCTTTGAAACGTTAGTAGGTTTCACGAAAGTTTCATTAAACGCCTATTTTTCTAGAACAATTTCGGTTTTATCTGTCCTTGTGATTTTAACTTTCTTTGGCTTAACAGGCTCAATCTTCCTATCCCCGGGGTGCCCATATTCCATATCAGGCAGATTGTCTATCTCCTCTTCAGTCATGGGAAATGAGGAGTAATTGTGATTGTATGGTGGAGGTAAGCATACAAATCCCAATCCTTTATTCTTCACTTCCTTGTTTTCTATATTTCAACTGTTGATTAATCATTTTCTCAACATTTTCACTAGACACGTCAAATTTCTTGAAATTAAATTCTGTGTTTTCAAAAGTTGAATTTAATTTATCGAGTTCAACAGTTAGTTTTTCAGACAGTTCCTTGAAATGGAGATATCTACATTGTGCCTCACTCAGATCGTTATGCAACTTGCGGATATCACGCTTATACGCCTCCACCATATCCTTATATCCCTTACAAACTCTGTTTTTGGTAATTTGTTTGCATGTGTGTTGCATTATTGATTGGTTAATTAATATGAACTTAATATAAACTAGTAAACTCTTGCAAATTAAAACCATATACGATGAAACATGGGTGTCTCGCCGGAGGAGTGTCTCGCCGGAGGAGTGTTTCGCCGCATGGGCATTCGGCCCATATGAGGCCCAGTTACAAATCAGTTATATTGTTTTGTTTTCACACAATTAGTACGTAATGCATTAGTTATCAAACCCTAGAACTCTCTATCTCCTGTGCGGCGACAACCTTGAATTCTTGGAGCTCTCCATATCAGTCGAACCTATCATTCCCTTTATCTCGGTTAGTGCCCGACCATTATTGATTGTTTGCTTTGAAATCATTAGTGACTATTTGCTATGTGATGCTTGGTGTCTTGATTATGGTAATCATATTAATGATGATTGTTAACCCGGTCTCCGTATTCTTGATGATAACAAACCGCTAGACTTATGTGATTAACAGTGACAGTTGGGTATGATCTGTTAGATTAGGGTTTGCATGATTAAAGATGTAGTCATGATGTAAACGATTCAGTCAGAATGACAAATTGATGATATGTGTATTTGAATTATTAATGTCCTTGTGCATGTTGCTGATTGATCGATGATTGTGGTGAAACTATTGATGATGATTTGGGTTCTAGAACCTGTCAAACTGTAACCATTGAATCCGTAACTACTGCTCGGCGAAACATATGGTTTCTCGTCACAACCCATATCGACGAAACATGGGTGTTTCGCCAACAAGCATCTCGACGAAACTTGTGGGTTTTTCGCCACCCCTCACCTCGAAGAAAGATGACCTTTCGTCATAGAGGGTGTTTCACCGTGTAAGTTGCTGAGATGAACAGTAGGTGCTGTGATGTTAAGGATGATAGATACTTGTGTGTGTACACTACCCATGTTACATGTCAATGAGATTAAGAAACTTGGTTCAACAACTCACCTGCTATGTTATGTGTTACTCACATGCAAACTTACTAACTGATATACTGTGATCTCATGAGGAATGTAAGCAATGACTTGTTTAATTGTGAAACTGATAATATTGTTAACCACGGTAGGGTTGGTTGATTAACTAGAACGGGTAATTTGATAAATACCGAGCAAAGCTAAGGTGAGTTCACTGCTCTTTTCCCAAGCATGCGTCCAGGGGAGGAACATCTGGAAATCGTTTCGGGGAGGAACGTCGGGTTATTGGGATGTTGGTTATTATACTCATTTCTATCATTAAGTCCCCTTACATATACCGATTAGTTGCCGGGGAGGCAACAGGGTTATTAGTTGATAGCGCTATTAGGTTTGGCACCCTCACACCGTACCGGGGAGGACGGTCGTGAACTAATTACCTTAACCACTTGACCAATGTGTTATAGAGCATTAGGGTTTGGGAAAATAAATCTAGAGCCATATGCGGTAATCGAGTTATTAACAACATCAAATCAAATCATTGAAATGTTTTACACTCATAACTAGTAACTAAAATGTGTAAACAAACTTTGAACTCACCAGCGTCGTCTGACACACTGGTCTGCATGCTTGCAGGTCGTTAGATTCTTGATTATGGACTTGCTATCTGGGAGTGCTGGAGTGGTCATGGGTCGAGACTCTTGGATACTTGCTTCGTTGATTATGAACACATGTTTTGAGATAATTGATTTATAGTTTACATTATGCTTCCGCTAAACATTTACTTTGGTTTAACTTATGACTTGGATTTATATTTTGAAATGAATGGAATGTTTTATTTAAATACTATGTGTAGTTCAATGTGATTGGTGCCTTGGATCCTGGTACGTCAAACGTCCCGCGGTGATACCGCATGTGGTATTTTGGAGGTGTGACAGTTTGGCATCAGAGCCACTGGTTATAGTGAACTAGGTTTTAAAACGTTTTTATAAAACCATACTATAACCGAACAACTTCAAAAATCGACTATGACACTCAGCTCCAGATTGCAAGGTTCGTCTTCTGTTTATTTTATGCATTACTTACTTAGTAGTTACACGCACACGACTTGCATGAAACAACATATTTGACACCTTGATGTGATTACCTGTGCTGCATGTCTTAGTAGAGCTAGATAGTGTGGCACTACCCTTCGACTCTTGTGATTATTAATCCTGTAATGTCTTTCATGTTACTATTTGAATGTGGGGGAAACTTTTAGCGCAAGTTAAGAGGCACTGAGATAAGCATGCAAATTGCCTTATTATTATGGGTGCACACATAATAATAACATGAGGTGCATGTGAGACCCAGTGAGGCTTAACGAGTGTGAAAAGGGTTCTGCCCTATTGTTTGGTGTAAACTTTGTAGTTTGTAGACGTCAACGTGAGATTTAACTCCTACCTCATCTCGATTCTTAAACTTGTTCCCTCTCCTTATATAGAATCATGAGTGGACGAGGCCATGGACGTGGACACATTGCGATGACTCAGGCTGAGTTGACAAATCTGATTAACACCCGTGTGGCTGTGGCACTAGCAGCCTATCAAGCTAGTACGATATGTGCCAAATCTTCTTTATTCTTGTGTTGCGTACACAACGCTTACCCTTGTGTTGTATTTTTCCTTTCGTCCACTAGGTCAGCAAGCGAATCAGAATCAGAACCATCCGCCTGCTTTCACATTCAAGACACAGTTGTATTGTAAGCCACAGACGTTCAGTGGGACTGAAGGGGCTGTGGGGTACTGCGTTGGTTTGAGAAGGCTGAATCAGTGTTTGCTATGTGTAATTGTCCCGAGGGGGACCGTGTGAAGTATACTACAGGCACTCTGGAGGATGGTGCCCTAACTTGGTGGAATGCCCATGTGAAAATGTTGGGCATCGAGATGGCTAACGCCACTACTTGGGATAACTTCAAGGAGCTAATGCGAGAGGAGTATTGTCCTCGAGATGAAATTCAGAAACTTGAAAACGAGTACTATGATTTGAAGATGGAAGGGTCTGAGATCAAGGCTTACACGAAATGATCTCATGAACTTGCAATTTTGTACCCTAACCTGTCTCGACCTCCACATCGAAGAATTGAGTTGTACTGTAGGTCCCTTTGATGTGTATGGATCTTTCACAGAATTGTCTTTCCAATCAAGAGTGCGGAATCCTCTTGATCAGAATATAGCAGAATGAATAGAAACAACAAATCACTTTCAAACTGGATCTTAATTGATTATCAATCAACAGAATTACAATCAATCAAGATCCCTAACAACCTAAATTTCGTCCAAGACTAGAGTCTCTCACGAAATTGCTCTCACACACTGTTTTTGGCTGATTAACCTAAACCCTAAAGCCTAACCTTGTTTATATAACACAAGGTTTGCTACTTGGGCTTGGTTAAACATCATGGACTGCGAATTGGACAGGCCCAATTCGTTCCCCATTAACCCAATTCGTTGGGTCTGGTTAGCCCAAACATTACATCTAACTATTACAAAGCTAAACCCGCTAACTGTTTATCGTTTAACTAATTACAAGATATCCAAAGACCAAATTTAAGCTGTTGTCACAAACATGCACCAACAAACTCCCCCTTGACAATAGCTTCATAAAATAACTTTATCTTCAGTCTTCTTGCAATCTTCATGTAGTCTTGCACTGTCTTTGGTCTTTGGATAGCTTCAGCTTTAACAGATTCTGTCAGCAACAGACTCCCCTTAAGTTGATGCATCCAATCACCAAATCTTTAAAACTTTAGCGTTTGAGTAAACTCCAGTTCAGCATATGTATAGCAATCTTCAAACTCTTCAACTTTGTCTGCAATGTAGAAAGGAGGTTCTACCATGCATCCAATCAAACTCTCATCTTCACAGCAACTCATCACTTTAACTTCTCAGCAACACACTGCTTCAATCTGTATACTATAAAACAAACATCTCGAGAAACCATAAGAATTTTTCAACAAAGTTAAATAAATTATTATTTTTCAAGAGATAGTTAAACTGTACCACAGATTAAGCATTTTCAACTTATCACCAACACGCAAAACTTTTTAATCACACCCTATAACCCGCATGATTTAAAATTTTGAACTCACTTTCTAACACCATCTCCCCCTATCAGTAACAATTCCTTCAAGAATAACAGTCTTTCGTACGTTAAGAATTTTAAACAGAAAAAGACACTATTTTTGTATTTTTGTATTTTTTGAAAGCAAGTAAATAACAAAAGCAATAAACACTCTATTTTTTTTGTGAGAATCACTGGTAAGAAGATCATATCAGCACAATCAAACTGTTTCACACTATTAGATAATTCTTTATTTAATTTTTTTCGTGAAAAGCAGTCCAAGACGATTACCAGTATGTTTGTCCACTTAAACAAAATGCATGAACATTTCAAGTACCATTACCGTATGATACGTTAAGGTAATTTTAATACTAATATACTAGTGTGTCCCACTTCAGGATATACCCCCGCGATCAAGGTATGCACAAAGATTCATCGTAGTAGGTGAGTATACTGAATTCATCCATTTTGTTATTCAACGTTTAGATACTTGGTGAACAGGTCAGTACTTCCATACAGCAGAGAGACCAAAATATCTAACGAGGGCTAAGACAAATACCATTTTTGGTACGATTTATGCATTTTGCACATTTGAATGACTCTCTTTGAGAGCTTCTTCATTTTTGGGTTTTGGCATTTTTAGTTCTTTTAAGATATCCTGGGTGTGTCTAGGTCAGCATATATCTGGATGCAGCAGAAGGACACCCCTGATATCCCCAGATGAAATAACAGTATAAAGACCCAAAACTTCAGATTTTGGCAATCTATCAACGCAAGATTTAAGGTCATTAAACCATACACCACTGATGTGTTCCCCACTCATACTCAGTTTATTTAGGTTTACATCACATTGGTAAGTTGATTATTTAATGCTTTTTGCCTACTGGTACATCATATGATGAAGATGCTATCACACTTAAGCAATTTAATTTCAGGTTCAGTGTGACAGTCTAACTTGCCGATGTACTATCATTTCTCCTTTTTCACACAGTGATAACTCATTTTTAATTTTCTATTTTTTATGTTTTTGATTTTTCAATGTTTTTGTATTTTTGATTTTTAAGAAAAGCAGTAAACTATTTACAAAATTCTTATGAAAAACCAGTTATTCAGGATTCCTCATCCCGTTGAGTTCGACTAAATGTTCAACGCGAGCCCTGTCAAAAGCTTTAGTATAAAGATCTGCCAGGTTATCTAGTGTGTTGACTCAGCACTTTGAACTTCAATTTAAATCAATCAATATAAATATATCAACAATCTCACATCCCCCTTCATGTGCCTAGAGCAGCCACTATCAACATAAGTTGATAATCCTCCTTAGCAGCTCCTACACACACCAACTAAGAAATTAGTTAGATTGGGGGACCCAAGCCTTAATGGTCTTGGGTCGTCCAAATTCACCAACCACTGGAACATCCATCCAATATCCATTACTCCTAACTGGAGTCTTGGATCTCAGACCTGTTGATGGAATTTGATTTTGATTTCCATAAGGTCTTTGGTCCTAAGGGTTCCTATATGTATTTGGACTATTTGACCTTTGAAAATTTTGATTTTGATATCTTGAATTTTGATTCCAAGAAGCTTGATTGTTATAATTTCTAAAGCCATTGTTATAAAAAGTTCGACCACCATTATTTTGGTATCGATTTTGATATTGACCTTGACTTCTGAAATTATTAGAATTAAAATTGTTCATTCTTGGTGAACTACTTCTAGGTCTCTCGTATCTGCCTGGTGGAGATCTAGGCTGAAATCTAGGTTGATTTCTTTGAAAACGTGGAACTTGTGGAGTTCCTTTTTCAGCCTTATATACACCAACAACAACATTTTCTGGTTGCTTAGGAGCAGATTTCTTTGGAGAGTTGGACTCCTTCTCCTGTTTATCACCACTATTCTCTGGTGACTTCTCTCTCTGTTTTTCACTAAGTTGTGCTTCACTCTTTTTGTTAGGACAGCGGCTAGTGTTGGTGCACACATCTGTCGTCTTCGTCTTGTATCGAGTCTCGGGTTCGATGCGGTTCTAAACAAGCATGATGTCATCATCCTTGATGATGACATCACACAAGTTACATCACAAATGACATCATTATGCTGACATCATCACTGCATCATCACAAAAGACAAAACGGATTTGAAGTTTAAAATGAGATTTCGCTTCAAACATGTATTGTTATATTTCGCTTCAAAGATAGTTAAGGATTTCGCTTGAATGGTTTCAAGCGAAATCAAAGCTCTATAAATAGGCTTCTTGACTTGTCATTTGTAACATTTGCCAGAACAAGATACCGAGGTGCTGCCGGTTTCTCTTCTGATTGTAAAGGTTGTAATATCAATATAAAGAGGTTTAAAGAGTGAAACAAGCTGTTTACACGTCCGTTTCTTAGTTTCCGCCTCTGAAACGGACTAGAACTCTTCCGAACGACTCGTTTAGGTCGAAATCCGATCCTACAATTGGTATCAGAGCCAGTGAAGAAGAGTTCTTGTTGATTCAGCCGTAAAATCTGTTTCTACACCTTTCTTTTTCGAAAAACAAAACTTTTTACGGTTAAAATCGGACAAAATTCACATATATTGTGCGCATACATGGTTTAATCAATCCTTGAAAGTTTCAAGTTTAAAATCAGCCTAAATCTTGTAGTTTTGTGTGATTTCGCTTCAATTGCTCGAACAATATGATGACATCAGCAACATTTTATATCTGATTTCGCTTGAAATCATAAGTTGAGCATGATTTCGCTTCAAGTTGATGATAATCTGTTGATTTTCGCTTCAAGTTGATGTATTTCTGTTGATTTCGCTTGAGAACATCATTTGATTTCGCTTGAATAGTTGAAGCGAAACTGATCTGATTGCATTTCGCTTGAAAATACGTTGATATCTGTTTGAAACCTGCAGTGCTGTCTTAACTGAATTTTGCTGATCATTGAATTCTGCTCTTAATTGAAAACACGTATTGTTTGTTGATTTAAAGTACATCGAGTTATGGGGTCATGTGATTGCATGTGAAGTTCATTTGAGTGTATACGTTGAATTGTGTGAAATATTCTGATCGAGGATTGTTAGTTAATTGAGACAAGAATTCACGAGCTTTTGTGTCAGTTGGCACGAGGTGTTCATAATCAGATTATGTGTAATATTGAGTTTGAAAGAATGTCAGTAGGTCACATGGGTGTCTATTGATTTGTTTGTTTGTGATATTTGAGTTGTCGGCAAAAGATAGAATTTGAGTTGATAAGTGTGTGTCAGAATATATGTGATATTGAAGTTGAAATATTAGTTAATATTTGCATGAAAAGCTGACATGATACATGTGAATACATCGATTTTTGAGATCCTTTATTGTATGTAACAGTGGTTGTCGGCTAAGGTTGAAATATTCAATTAATGTTTGAAAATTGTTTGCATGTGATA
>JARYGA010059732.1:0-53896 GCA_030545235.1 Helianthus tuberosus
CTGTTGATCATGAATGCACTTTATTTTATCTAGACATATTAACTATTAAGATATAAAATACATTTTCCTATAAAAGGTTTGGTTACAAATTAACCTAAACACTATATACAAACTGCTCATATGTTTCCATATATTTGAGGTTTAAATATATATTTTTTTTCTACAAGTGACTGGATTTATATATTAAATAGAAAAAAGTTGTATTTTGTAAATGATCAAATCTTGAATAGCACATACATCAAGGTTAAGGTTATGATGGATAAAAGTATAGATATAGATTTAGAAGTAAGATAAGAAAAAGTGTTTTAGTCATTAAAAAATCAAAAGTATAAATATACATGAATGTTTTTATAAGCATTATTTTGACAAAATCCGCTGACTTTTTAGAGATTTTCAAACTCAACTTGCCCTATGTCAACCATTTCGTACCATTAGCCGAGAAGATGCTATTGCTGAATTTAGTTGATTTTTATTTGTGGTTGTTGAGCAATTCTTATCTTTTTCAAGTTTTAAAATACTAATTTTCACAAGACACTTAAAGGGCTTGGCGAGTTAATGTTACCAACTTGAAGCACATTGTTAGAACTTCAAAACATATGCAACATGGTTTGTGACACGTGACCATATTGCACTCCGTCTTCTATCACACTAGAAGAAAGAGAAAAAAGATAGATAAAAATGTAACAACAATAAGTTATTCGGTCAAAATTGTCTTTAAACACGTCTCAAAGTTGTCTTTAAACATGTAAAAGAGATTTTTTACATGTGATTCTAATAATCAAGATATAATGTTCGCTTAATGAAACACACAGTCTTAAGTGAAATAAAGATAACCGTAATATTTTATTCGGTCAAAATCTCTCATATTCTATACCTCATAAAAAACAATCGAAAATTTAATTTTTAAAACAAAAATTAAATCATCAAAATGTTACAACATGAATTTGCTTCTACGCTCTTTTTTCAACAGTTGTTCAAATATGAGTCAACCGTTCAGATCATCAGTCACTTGGTAGTTTGGGATTAACCTAAAACTATTGAGTAGTTAATTGCAGTTAGTACCCATGGCATTATAGCCTAGTGGTATCTTGGTGGTGGGATAAGGCTTATGACCATTAGGTCATGCGTTCGATTCTCACAAGGGGGGTTTTTCCCAGATTTATTGGGTTTCCTCCTGAATTGGAGTAGGGCATTATTGCCTAGTGGAGATGGATATGATCGGGTGGGTCCGCTGGTGGCACGATGATACTCCAGTGGTCCGTCAGTGATCCAAATTTGCCGTTCAAAAAAAAAAAAAAGTTAATTGCAGTTAGTTAGTTTTAATGATTATACTTGGGTTATGCTTGACTCAGTCTTAGTTAAACAACTTGTTAATTTAAGTAATTGGCTTTTTAAAGTATGACATGATAATCCAAATAGGATAAAATAAAAGCAAATAATCGAGAACTAGATGTCACACACATACATTAAGCCTTTTATAAGCATTAATAAGTCTCAGTTTTGACCAAATCCGTTTACTTTAAAGGAATTTCAAACTCAACATGCATCAACTTGCCCCATGTCATGTGCTTCTCAATCATTTCGTGCCAATGCTCTTTTATTTAAATTTTATTTGTGGTTGTTAGAGCAACTAGCATCGGAGCCCGCGCTTCGCGGCAGAGCCGCAGGAGGGTTCTGGCAAGGATACACTTGTTACATGATATATCAATGGGTTATTATAGACCATACAAGCTTTAATCTATACAGCCGTAAAAATAGGCAATCATCAAGGTTAAGCAAACATCACTAGAGTTAAAAGTTAGCCTTAACTATAATCAGGTAAATAAATCAATAATTAAATTTGTTACCTCGTATATTGAAGAGTTAATTTAAACTATGTAGTCTTTAATCTAAATGATGGTAAAAATAAGCAAGTAACACAACTAAATGACATTTCTAGAGTTAAATTTAATTATAATAAGTTAAATAAATAATAAGTAAAATAAAAAAGAATTAAACTTATTAAAAATATAAAAGAACCAATATTTGTTAAAAAAATAAACTTTATTAAACTTTAAGTATTGTATGATGACTCTATTAAAGTTTGGGGATCGAAACGAAAACCGTTCATAGGAAGAGAATTATTACTAAACTTTTTAATGATAAATCTTTTAAAGTTTAGGGATAGAAACGTAAATCATTTATAAAAAAGAATTATTAAAATTTATGATTGTATGATGACTTTATTAAAGTTTAAAGGTTATCTACACAAACCAAAATCAGACCACTAAATGTTATTATATTGAATTAACACTGTTCACAATTGCAAATGTTAATATATAGAATTCTAATCCTTTTCAAGATTTAAAATACTAAATTTTTATAAACATACTAGTGGGGAACCCGCGCGTTGCGGCGGTATCGAAAATTTTCCTTAGTTTCTCATTCGTTTCATTTTATGTTGGTTATGAATCACTTACAAGAGTTAGTAATATCATGACTAATAATCTTGTTCAAATAAGTGAGTAAAGCATCAACTTGAAATGAAAAAGATTGGTCTTGACTTTACATGTTTCGAACTCATTAAGATCAGTATCCATGTTATCCCCTTTTTCTACATTTCACATTGAATTTCTAACTTTTAAAATTGCATATAGAAAGTGTTGCAACCATGATGTGATGAAGGACCAATAAACATAACTCTTGATGGTAAGTGGAAGGTTTGACAGTATATGGTCTCCAATATGATTAGTGCTAAGATCTCTACAAAAAAAAAAAAAAAAAAAAAAAAAAAAAAAAAAAAAAAAAACTATTACAAAAAACTCAAGCATCTAATAAGAATGATTTAGAAACATTTTGACAAGACTTAGTACGGATCTCCTTAGCTCGATCGGCCCAATGAAGGGTGTTTTGCGTTTCGCCAAACGAGAGGTTACACGCAGTGGCGGATCCAGCCGGAGAAATCACTGGGTTCCTTTTTCCAAATCATACAAGGTTTACACTACAAAAAAACGTTTTTTTCCAAATCATACAAGATTTACACTACAAAAAAACGTTTTTTTCCAAAAACACTGGGTTCCTGGGAACCCGGTGTTTGTATACTAGGTCCGCCCCTGGTTACACGGGCTAATATCCGCGATCATAACCGTATTGCAAGGCCCGCCGATAGAATCTTTAAACAGTTGAGTGAGTTTTGAGTTCCTATAAGGAACATGTTTCTTTCCTTCGACAAGAGCGTTAATGCAACTACTAAGAGCAAGTAACGATCGGTTAATGTTGGCGCCCTCAAGTGATCTCAGTGTTCTTTGATCAGTTGCGTGGGCACGCTCTGAGCCCGCTAAGTCAATCAACGACAATTTTCCAACTCTGTTTATGATGTTGTTACATTCGTCTTTCACTCTATACTCAACCATAACCTGATTGATACAATATAAAAGTTTATGGTTAACAAGATCAATAGTACAGTTTGACTTTTTATGGTCAAACCAACGGAAACGGAAGTGATTAGACTTAGAGAACGATTTCCGACATGTAGTAGTTTGTGATATCGATGTTCAAAACTAATTTTGTTTGAAACTTAATGTGTTAATTTTTTTCAAGTGGGAACATGAATTTTGTATGACCTCAAAGTCAAAGTCAAAGTCAAAGTCAAAGTCAAAAACCTGTAAATGTACGGTTTCCTCAAAATTCAATGAAGTTGTTACCCTTTTCATGACTGCACATGCGTTTCGTATGACCTCAAAAGTCAAAGTAAAAAACTTGTAAATGTAAAGTTTCCTCAAATTTACAGAAGTTGTTACTCTTTTCAAGATTGGACATGAGTTGCGTATGACCTCAAAATTAACACTGTTCACAATTGCAAATGTTAATATATAGAATTCTAATCCTTTTCAAGATTTAAAATACTAAATTTTTATAAACATATAATAACATAAAATTTCATCAAATTAACAACAATGTTTTTACAGATTCAATCCTTGGCTATGATGCAACAAATTATGTGCAATACTATCTCTAACCATAAGTGCATTTACTGATATATCCTTACTCTCCATCTCCATGTCATCATCGTACAAATCAAACCTCAAATCCACATCCATTTCCTCACCATATATCTCACATATGTTATGTAACACACAACATGCCCCTAACACTGTCGGCAATTCTTGTAGTTTCACCTCTGACCTCTTTTGCAAACAACCCCATCTCCCTTTTAACCTCATAAAAGCATCTTTACCTATCTTTTGTACTTCATCAATTTTTTGGTTCAATGAATGTTGACTCCATGTTAGATTTTTATGTGTGTAGGGTACCAACATCCAATCTTTTAACCGGTAACCCGAATTACCAACGACGCGCAAACAACCCATCTTGGATCTCCGCGACAATGCTGATTTTTCCAAGATTTGTTCGTCGCTCATTGACCCCGGATACCCTATGCAAATATCCGTAAACACGCCTCTTGGGTCGACTAGGCCTTGAATTGTTGTCGAGTAGGACGGCTTTTGGTTTCTGTTGGTGTGTTTTCTGTTATAGTAAGCTTCCGAATTAGTTTTGGGAGCGATTATCGATACATGGGTCGTGTAGATTGACCCGGTGACATCCGGGATGGCCGAGATGGATCCGAATTCGGTTTTGATTTCATTTAACCGGTTTTGATCCGGCCATTTTAGGAATTTGGGCATTAGGACGGTGTGGATCGCGGCACAAACTTCAAGGACTAGTTTGTGACACGTGGATATTCCAAGCCCAAATAAAGTTGACACTTTTCTCAGCGGGTCCCCTGTCGCCAGACGGTAGATACAGACTGCGACCCGCTGACGCACAGGGATCGCCGTACGAAGCATGGTGTCCTTTTTAGTAACCACCGAGTCTAACTCGTCACAAATCATATTAAACGTCGATTTACTCATTCGAAACGCTTTTCGAAACTCGTCGTCAGGGCATTCGTCGCTGTCGTGGTACTTCCACCACCCTTTCGACCTCTCCTTCACCCACAACCGCCGCCGTCCCCCACCGTCCTCCGCCGCCACCGGAGATGAAATTCTTGTTTTTCTGACCCTCCCCTGTTCCCAATCCGCCATTTGAGAAGCTCTGTTTTCAAAATCCGAATTGGGTATTTCGATTTTGGAAGTGGGCATTTGAAAAATCGAATTGGGTATGTCTTGATCGTTGATGATGTTGAGAATTTCGTTAAAGTCTTGGTCGAAATCATCATCAAGCTTTCGTCTTTTATTGTCTTGAGTAGCATCAGTGTGAAGGTCTTGGAAGAAAGTGTAGAAATAAGAGTACTCTTCTTGGTTAAGAAATGGGATTGAAGTGATTTCCATATTGAAAAGGTGGAAGATTTGATTTGATTGTGAAGTTTGGATGAAAATATGAGTTTGGAAGGAAGAGTGTGAAGGTTTGTATATATACATAAGGGATTTAGAGAGTAAAGAAGCGTGTATGTAAACGCGGAAGAAGAAAATTCATTTATGGTGGACTCACCTAGCTTCTTCGTTGGTATGCTAATAATTATCACTCTCACCCTTGAATAATATCAGTTTTACATTTAGCTAACTTACTTGTAAAATGATAACATCACACATTATTAATTGTGGAGTTGACTGTCATTTTCGTCCATGTGGTTTGTTCAATTATGCTAGTCCAGACCAAATTTTAAATTTTTACCATTTTCGTCCCTGGCGTTCTCGATACATGCTAGTTCTGTCCAAAAAACATGAGTTAACTATCATTTTTGTCCCTGTGTTTTGTCCAATTATTCAATTCAACCTTATTTTTTTTTGAACGAAATTGACATGTTTCAAGAATGTCAGGGACGGAAATGGTACAAATTTAAAATTTGCCCTAGACTGACATAACTGAGCAAACCACATGGACGAAAATGACATTTAACTCGTAATTGTGTAATCAAAGAGGACCTTTTATTTTAACCATAATTCTTTGGTTTATTAGTATTTATTTAATTAGCATGTCAGGCATCCCGAACACAGTTAATTGACACACGCTTTAATTCTACTTTTAATTCGACATCAATGTCTAACACAGGACTCAAATCTTCAACCTCATAGGGTGAGATAGATACCATACCACTTTACACACCTTAATACCATAACACTAAAAGCTCTTGTTAGGCAACCAAATATTTCATTACATGTATACTTGCTAATGAATTGAGATTAAAGAATAGATGGTACAAAAATGTGTATGAGATTTTTATCTTCTACGGTTTCTTTATTACGATAAAGTTATAGAAAAAAACATAACATAAACGAATCTTTTTATGCTATATTTCAGTTTTTAGGTCAAATATGCCTTGGGTATTAAGAATCATGTGTATTGGTTTGTTTATCATATGAGCTTTAATAAAAACTCAAGCTCGACTCGATTTGAGTTTTCAACGATCCAGTCACGAGTAACTCATAACTAAACTGGTTCGTTATAACCCATATTATATAGACACATAAAGACTCCCAAAATGAAGTAGAGTAATTGCATTGAAGAGAATAGTAGGGGCTTTGAGTGTACTTACACAGTAGATAAGGGTGTGAAAGTGATAAATTGAAGTTATAGTTTATGCTTGTTTAATAAATAAAAGTAAAGATCAAGGAACCTTCGTAAACCCATGTATACTATATTGTACAAGTAAGCAGGAAGACACTCTCACTCGTCAACATTTATTCTTTTTTTTCCGTCCATCTTTTTTGTAATTATTATACCTTTGTCCTTAACTTCAATTGTAGGTTTACATCATATCCCATATAGAATCACAACAAACGTCAAACATATATTCTTGTGTATTTAACATAAAAGTTTCTTTGTTCCTTTTGAAAGTTAGCTTTCCTATTTATTTTATTTTTTTTAACTTATGGGAGTTGCTCTAAAAAGTTACACTTCAAACAAAACTTTTAAAACTAAAAGACTAAATTCTTAGAAGTTAAGAAGTTCTAAGATCCTAATAACACAATAAAAATCTTAACAATCATGCTCAGGGGCGGAGACAGCACATTGGCAGCCGTAGCACGGGCTACGGCTCAAGGTCGTGTTCGCAGTGTTTCGCAGTGTTAATTTTTTGTTTTTTTTTCGATTTTATATAAAGGATACCCCTAAAAAATACGAGGATACCCCTATAAAGGATTTTATATGAATACACCGTAATTTTTTTTTTTTTGGATACCCCTGGTGTTAAAGTCTAGCTCCGCCACTGATCATGCTTACATACTACTATTGACAACTAGGCATGCAATATAATTTCATCAAAATATTTTTCTTGTTCATAACATCTTTTTAAAAGTTTATTGTTATTATCCTTCTTCAAGTAAAGATTGTTAACAATTGTGAAATCTCTCCCTGAGGGTATAAGTTTGCATGTCGCTAGTATATATATTGTTACATAGGACATGGATTATGGTTACATAATTACACAAACAACCATATATTAATAAACATAACCAATGGCTTATTTAATCTATCTAACAGGAATGAGATCAAATCCAAACACTTATGTTTGTAAGAACCGCAAGAACCAACATATAATTGACAAGTGTCCCTCAATAAAAAAATAGTTTAGGGGTAATTTAGACCTTTTCACCATATTTATTTATAACTAATTAAAAATAATTATTAAAACATCAATAAATCCATGCAAGTTTAATTCAAATCAAAGTTTGAATTTTTTAACATATCTATGATCTAGTAACTCTCCATGATCGAACCAAATTGTAGGAACCACCACAAAAAATATAATCAGCACAACACTATGTAATTAGCATAACATCCGTAATCGTTCTCCATTATCAGCACATCGTCCTCAATCGTTCTCCATTATCAACATAAACGACATTAGCACAACATCCTCAATCGTTCTCCATTATCAGCACATCAGATGTGCTGATTACATCTACTTTTGATGTTTGTTTGTATTAGCACATTATCAACACAATTATAAAACAACTTTTGGTAACTTTTTTAAAAGTTACTTTTATAAATAAAAAAACTATAACAATATGGTACTCATATTAAAAATAAAAAAATACTTGATTTTATGGTATATTTCTTTTTTAAATAATGAAGTATATAAAAGTTATTTTAGTTTAAAAAACCTTGACGGAATTTGTATTTAATTGAAAATGGTCAAATGACTAGCAATTTTACAAAATTACCCCTAACTTGTTAGTACTAATTTTTAATTATAAGGGTTTTATTTATAATCAACCACAACCCTTGATTTAAACTATCAATGGTTCAGATCTGTTCTTACGGTTCTTACAGTTAGCACTGTTTGTACACGATCTCAGCCCCTAACTAACATATCACCCGCAGTTTAAGTGGAGGGATCTCGAACGTCAAGATTGGCTCACCTCCTTACCAATTAGGGTTAGAAATTGCTATAGTTACCTTTTTTGCCCTCATAGGCCTTCCATGTTCATGTTTTGGTCTTAATCTGCTTATGAAACTTAAAATTACAAAACCACAATTTACTAATCTTTCATTAAACATTCATTTGAATCCCAATCTCACACTATAGGGGGGGGGGGGGGGGGTGTCCCATTGGGGAACCGACTCAAACAAACTCCTATTTGACTCATTCCAGCAGCATTGGAACCGGCTCGTCGAACCTTAACTAGGATCTCTAAAATGTCTAACTCATACAAATTATTAAGTCGTGTTATTTTACAGTTTATAGTCAGCACAGTAACTATACGGAAACTGAATTATATGCATGAAAAATTCCGAAAGGCAGCATTGTGTGTATAATTGTTATCATTCATTCAAGTGTCTTAATGATGATCACGGAATGAGATTTGATTAGGAAATGCATTTGTGGTATTTGTAATACACTGAAACTCAGTTTAACTGTTTTTACGAGTCTGTCTATCGTGAACTCATCGGCTTTATGCCGGCGTATGCTTTATAGTATGTATTTTCTGGAAATGACAGGTGAAGACCGATAGGGTCACTAGATGATGGGTAGGAAGCTTCACTAAGTGGTGCGATAAGTGAAGACCGAAAGGATTACTAGATGGCAGGAAATGATGAATCCCCCTAAATCTTGGACAATATTTTAATGATGTTGAATTTGTACCAAAATATTAAGTCTTGAATTTGTCAACTACGATTTGAGACTAGTTATGTTAATGAATGAAAGTTTAACTCCCGCTACGTAACTGCTTAATACGATTGGTCATATTATGGCCCTCCGAGCCAGGGTGTGACAAGTGAGTGTGCTTGGCCGTGATACAAGAACATACTTCATTAACATTGCTCCAAGAAACATAAGTAATGATTGTGTTGATGTAAGGATACAACACACATAAGGCTTATACATATATATGCAAGATGTGCCTACAAATAATCTAAACCGATTGCGACTAGAGTGATTTATATCGTGAGATATGCTTTTACCATAGTTGCTCCTGTCGGGTCAGAAAGCAAATGCCTAACTAGACCCATTCTCAGGCTATGTGGTGCTATTATAAACATGTAAAACGCAAATACTATTAGGTCGGTTGAGGATAGCGAAGATCCAAGAAACCCCCACCACATCCTGCAAAGAAACATCACTATACTATTAGTGCTATGATTACTAGTAATGATGTGCGAATTGCAAGTTTTAAAAATGTGAAATCCCCTATAATTTGTTTGTTCATATAAACATATAGAAAGGCAACATTTTCATTGTGTGGATAAACGTATGAGCATTGTTGGCATGTAATCTTTGTATCAAACGAAGGTCTATCTGAACAAAACTAAACAAAAATTAATAAAGTTAAAACCGTACCAAGTGGGCAATCGGAAGAAAGTCCGGAAGAATGTACGGGTCCCCTCAATATCCATCTGGACAATCAGCGCTAATCCAAAGAGAAAGAATGCTCTCTGTCTTTTCCTTTCTAGTGGCCAGAGTGTTTCCCAAGCTAATACAAGAACAATTTAAATCAAGGAAAATGCAAAGAAAAAAACTCATGAACTTCTGCTTAATTCACACATAAGACTCTTAAGACTTAATCAAACCATCTATACCATGACCATAATATATAAGGGTGTGCTCATTTCAGAACCAACATTGTGTTCGAAACCGCATAAACTCGTGAACACCGCACTTCAATGAAAAATGCATAGTTAAAAAAGTAAGGTTTATTACTCTCTCCCCACTCTCACTGACTTTGTCTTCTTTTTTTTTATGGATTTTTATAAGAAACTACAAAAATGTGCACATATGCATATACATGTGCATACAATGTATATTGCACATGTGCGTTTAGAAAAAAAGACAACCAATACCATATTTTTTAAAATAAATCTTAAATATATTAGATATATACATTCATTCTAGCCAACCATATTAAAGCGGTCCTCGCAGTTCTCAACATATTATTGGTTTTGAAATGAAACTTCCTCTATCTCAATATATATGTATATGTATATATATTTGAAAATGAATTAAGATAAATAATGATGTTCCGTGAATACCTTGCTTTGAGATGTTGGTTGTGTATCTTCCAAGATCAACCATTTGTTTTGAATTTCCTTGTCCTAAAATCTTTGCAATTACCGCTGCATAATTAGGAGCTTCTGACAGTGATCTTACAACCGAATATCCTGTTTGTTGCGCATAGCAAGTAAATTACAAATCAAACGGTCAATTTCTCACGATATTTGAAGTTGACTTTGCTTTAACCAATTTTTCAAGACCATCGTGTTACCAAATTCTCACAATATATTACAACTTATGTAATTATCTTTTCTTTGTGTTTACAGTTATGGTTTATATTGATTGTTATTATTATTATTATTATAACTAATTAGTGGGTTACCGCCCGTGCTCCACGGCGGGTTCGAAACGTAGATACAAATAGGCAAATCGTGACAGGCCATTCTACATGACGAATAAAAAAACGATGCCACGGTTCAGTTTGATACGGTGTCGGCAAAAACAAATACCCGAGCGGGTTCGGAACGTAGATAAAATAACTTAGTTACAACGGTACATATAATGTAATATATGTGTGGGCGCTCGGGGGGGCAAAAGCAAAAGTGCACTAATTTTTAACGTTATTTTACTAATTTCGTGAAAATAACGTTAAAAAGAGGGGGTCGTTAATCAGGCATCATGTGGTGGCGTTGATAGCCGAAAGACAAGGGGGTACATGCACCAATTGGCGTTTGTCTCAATTGCTGAGTGTTATGTGCCTTATGTCCAAGGCTTGATGCAAAACCACAATCGAGCTGGGGGTCTCATTGGAAGCAGCCTCTCTATTTCTACGGGGTAGAGGTAAGGCTGTCTACATCCCACCCTCCTCAGACCCTACCTTAGCTTTGCTATAGGTGGGATATACTGAGTACGATGATGATGATGATGATGACAACGGTACATACGGAATTTAGGAAAACATTGCGTTCAGAAAAAAAAAAAAAAAAAAAAAAAACTAAAGAGAAATGACCAAAAAACAAGTAAAAAGGGGAAAAACCTAAAAGTTGAAGTTCTAAATAGTACATTAGTACTTATCATAAAGTGTATGGGAAAGAAAAGAAAAATCTAAAGTTGAGGGTCTAAATGGCAATTATAATAAAGTGTAAGGCAAAGAAAAACCTTATTACAGTTGAAGGGCTAAACATGTCATTGTCAAAGTTGAGAGGTCAAAATGTAAAGGAAAGAGAAACCTTGTTGAAGTTAAGGGGCTAAATATGTTATTACCAAAGTTGAGGGGCTAAAGTTGTCTTGATAAAAGTTGAGGGGCTAAAGTTGTCTTGATGCGACAACTTAGCATTTTAATGTTAAATGAATGAATGAATATGAATGTTTATACTATTATGAATAAAAAAATACAGGCTATACTGTTATATGAATGAATATGAATAGAAAAAATACAGGCTTACTTAAAATATATTCATGATATATACTAACGTTTGTGTGTTTGATGTGGTAATCTGAATTTCATCTGACAATCTAAAACTTTAAATGCAATCATATGAAGCAACTGGTTAAAGAAGATAACGAAATTATACAGAACATTTTTTTTACCTGTGGCTGGATGCACCATACTAGCAGCAGCACCAAATGCAAGGTTCTTTTGCTCTGTGTTCGGTAACGATCCGCCTACTGGAATATACGACCATTCCTTCCCAATGACAAGCAACAAAATACTACCAAATTAGTAAGGTCAAAAGTCAACACATATATTTCTAAACTGGATCAAAGAGGCCAAAAGTGAGTACCTCTTCATAAGTTTTGGTTATTCGGATCCCCATTGTCTTTAATCTTGACATGAGCTTTGTCTTCAATAACTCGAAAGGCATGGCTTCTTTTGAAGCCAAACAGGTTTCCTGCATTTATCCGTTTGACATAATCATACAGGCTAGGTTGGTGATCATGAGGGTAATATGGGAAAATGTGCATTGAACAAACCTCGAAGAATACTTTAGTTGGAGACATGGGCATAACATAAAGGAATGTTGGATATTGTGCTTCTAATGATTGAGATTTATGTTTCGTGTAGTCTCGATAATCCATGAAAACCATTAGACTTGGATCATAGGGTATGCTTTCAACCTGCAATAGAAAATATATGAAAACATGTCGTGTTATAAAGTTTATAATAAGGGCAACCACATGAAATCATAGTTATTAAAGGCGTTAGGTGCACTCAAGGCACATAGGTCTCGCCTGTGGCCTAGGCGCAAGGCGCAAAAAAAGCACGGGCCTGAGAAATAAAAAGCGGACAACAAAAAAAACTTAAAATATTTTTATATAATGGAAAATTAGTACTATTCTTCAAATAAAATAAAACTAAAGCTGTTATATAACATTTTATATCGTCTATTTAGTACCAAAAGTTATAAATGCTAGTTTATTAGTGTAGAAAAATAGTTTTCGTTAGATAAAAGTAGAAATCTAGCTGGAATCTTGCCAGAATTTAAAGAATTTGGCCGGAAACTCTCCAGAATCTAGGAATTCGCTGGAATATGTGCATGAACCATCACCTGGAGAATTAAAGCGCAATTGCCTCGCCTTGCTAGGAAATTGGGCCTAGGAGCAAGAGGCGATGGCTTTTAACAACTATGCATGAAATAGAAATGAACTTTACACTTTTTCCCCAATTCTAGCATAACGAAGTTAGACGAAAAATAGAAAACAACTTCTTCCGATTTAGCTACAGACCAAGGTTTAACAGCTTTTACCTGTAAAATGTTAATGTGGCAAACTGGCAACCATTGATGCCATGACGGTGGCCGCGTTTGACGTCACATACGCAAAAAGTGCTTATGGAAAAAAATGAATAAATTTGTTATTTACAAGTTCAAAAATGTTCTTTTTTAATTTATATTTAAAAAAAAATATTAGATAGGTTTGATGCCACTTGGTATATACATATACACTGATGATTACCAAACGAGGAGGAGCGAGCGAGATTGAAGGAGAGTTACGGAAAGGCCAAGAAGGAGGCGAAGAAAGCGGTGACGGAGGCAAAGAACAGAGCCTACAAACAGATGCATGAATGCCTAGAAACAAAGGAGGGTGAGCATGTCATGTTCAAGATTGCGAAAGCAAGGGAACGTAGGAGGCAAGATCTAGGAGTAGTAAAGTTCATAAAAGGAGAGGATGGACGTGTTTTAGTCAAAGAGCGGGACATTAAGTTGAGATGGCAAACATACTTCAACAATCTTTTCAATGGTCGGATAGCCTACCAAATAGAAAGTGACAACCGCGCAGCTCAAAGGCGACAACGGAACAACGATGATTGCCCGCGTATCATGCAAGAGGAAGTGAAGACAGCACTTGGAAAGATGGGAAGGGCTTAGACAACAGGTCCAGATAACATATCAATCGAGCCGTGGTTATGTCTCGGAGAGGAAGGAGTTCAATGGCTAACTATTTTGTTTAATTCGTATTATTGAATCTGGGAGTATGTCGGATCAGTGGAGTAGCATCGTAGTCGCGTTATATAAGAACAAAGGAGACGCTCAATGTTGTGAGAATTATAGAGGGATTAAGTTGTTATGCCATACTATGAAATTATGGGAGAGGGACAGAGGGTTGTTGACACTAGACTTAGAAGAGAAACGCAAGTTACGATAAACCAATTTGGTTTCATGCCAGGCCGGTCAACTACGGAAGCAATTCATATTCTAAGGAGATTGATGGAAAAGTATAGGGAGAAGAAGCGAGATCTACATATGGTGTTCATTGATCTTGAAAAGGCATACGATATGTGCCACGTAAACTGATTTGGGATAGTTTAGAGGGTAGAGGAGTTTTAGGGAAATATATAGATTTAATTAGGGATATGTATGCTAGGTCGGTTGCTAGTGTTCGAGCACCAGTAGGGGATACTGATTTCTTTCGTGTAGAGGTAGTAGGACTCCACCAAGGGTCTGCATTGAGCCCGTTTCTTTTTGCGATTGTTCTAGATGAGTTGTCTAAATCGATTCAAGAGTCCCTTGGTGCTTACTTTTTGCGGATGACATTGTGTTAGTTGCAAAAATTAAACAATGCCTGAATGCGAGGTTAGAGGATTGGCGAGTAACTTTAGAGGGAAAAGGTCTAAGGATTAGTCGCTCTAAGACCGAGTACCTTCACTGTGATTTCAGTGGTGCAGGCCACGCTGAGGACACTCAGATCACTCTTGAGGGGCAAGGGGTTCAACAGACAACTAAGTTCAAGTATTTAGGACATAGTTGTTAATAGCGACCATAGCGGTCGCTATAGTGCGCTTTATGGCGAATCGACCAAGTGTCGCTATGTTGGTTATGGCGATGACTAGCGAGCTTTTTTTTTTTTTTTTTTCTAGGTTTTATCTTTAATACAAAAAAATGCATAAACCTGGTTAAAAAAGCAGAAGGAAATTGTGCAAGAACTGGCACACGCGGGCATGGGGCTGCATTCGTGTCCGCAGGACGTGCGGGCATGCACGAGTTCAATTAAATTCCAGTGCGGAAACTCATTTTTTGCACCCCCCCCCCCCCTGCGCGCGGGTAGGACTTGTGGTAAAACATGTCATAAAGCTACAATAGAGTAGTAAAGACTTTACCTTATAAACAACCACTAACTTTGTTCACACACCAATGTGGGACAAAGTATTTACCACCTTTTGAGACTTTCATTCACACACCTAACATATAAGTCCTTTGCTGCTAACTATTAGTTTTTGTTAAATATACATGTAAAATAGCATATATACAAGGGTATTTTGATGTAATATACATATAAAAATTTTCAAAAATCTTTTTTCTAGTGTAATCGCTATTTATAAAATAGCCGTCGCTATTTGTCGCTATTCGCTACGTAGCCTAGCCATGCCTTGTCGCTATTTGTCGCTATTCGCTATCGACAACTATGATTTAGGATCGTTTATACAAAGGGATGGGGAGTTAGATAGTGATGTAGCACATCGCGTCCAAGCTAGATGGTGTAGGTGGAGAGCTGCCACTGGGGTATTGTGTGACAAGAGGTTCCCAGCTAAATTAAAAGGGAAATTTTATAGGGTTGCAGTTAAACCTTCTATGTTATACGGAACAAAATGTTGGGCTACCAAAAAGGCACAAGCACGTAAGCTGGAGGTAGCAGAGATGAGAATGCTTAGGTGGATGTGTGGACATACTAGTTGGGATAGGATAAGAAATGATGTCTTTAGGAATAGATTAGGTGTCGCAAGTATAGTAGATAAAATGAGGGAGGGAAGGTTAAGAGGGTTTGGGCATGTTAGGAGGACACAGTTGACGGCCACAGTTAGAACCGTAGAGGGGAGGAGTAGAGGTAGGCCAAAATTGACGTGGGAGGAGCGCATTAGGGCGGATCTGTTAGACTTGCATCACTCCGAGGACATGGTCAATGATAGGAACTCCTGGAGACGTAGAATTAAGGCTAAGGAATTCTAGGGGGATGCCACATTTCTGTTTTTTAGATTCTTATTTTAGGAGCTTAGCTTTTCTATTAATTGATGGCCTTTACATGGTATAAGTTGTTTGTGTGGATATACGTGGTGTGCTATATGTCCATATTATGCATTTTAGTACCGGATACATTTTTGTTTGTTGCGAGTAATAGCTACATGCATTTATTTGTTTTTATTTTACATGGTATAGAGGTAGAGGGGAGGAGTAGAGGTAGGCCAAAATTGACGTGGGAGGAGCGCATTAGGGCGGATCTGTTAGACTTGCATCACTCCGAGGACATGGTCAATGATAGGAACTCCTGGAGACGTAGAATTAAGGCTAAGGAATTCTAGGGGGATGCCACATTTATGTTTTTTAGATTCTTATTTTAGGAGCTTAGCTTTTCTATTAATTGATGGCCTTTACATGGTATAAGTTGTTTGTGTGGATATACGTGGTGTGCTATATGTCCATATTATGCATTTTAGTACCGGATACATTTTTGTTTGTTGCGAGTAATAGCTACATGCATTTATTTGTTTTTATTTTACTTTTATATCTGGATATTGCTTTGGAGTTGGGGGTCTTATTGGAAGCAGTCTCTCTATCCCCAAAGATAGGGGTAAGGCGTGCCTACATCCCACCCTCCCCAGACCTACAAATAGCTTTTGCTATGTGTGGGATTACACTGGGTATGATTGATTGATTGACTCATCATTACCAAAACAGAAAAAAAAATTAGCTACTAGGGATTAAACAGGTGATAAAATGTAACTTGATGGTTTATTTGGTAATAAAATATTAGTTTTTTTATTTATATTTTGTGCATAATGTAAAGTTGGTTGCTAAAATCAGGAAAAAGTTAAAAGCTCGTGAATATTTTTAGCAGTTTGCCCTTTTATAACAGAAGTTGCACATTGTTCAAGTTCTATCATTGTACTGAACTCTACTTTTTGTCGACAGTGTGCAGAAAGCAACAAATTTTAGTAATAATGTGAACACCATATGTGAAATGCAAGACACAGAGAAGTGTTTGGAGTGTCATGTTTACTAGACTTTTCTAGTTTAAGAAATAATAAACATCACATCACATTCTTACCTCGACCTCTACACCATAAGCCGTTTGAACACAAACACGGGGACCACCAAGCTCATATTGCAAAAGTTTTCCTGAAGCTGCTCCAGATGCAACGGTAGCAAGCCTATTTCAGAGCAAAAGTATAACTATCAAACTTTCAGTTTCAGGAGAACGGTTATAAGTTGGAAGGTTAATAAGTAACAAAACAGTTTACCTGCATGGAATTGTGATATTGCCTTCGCACTCAATGAGACTCTGGCCATTTGGAGCTTCAGTAATCCGTTCCACTTTGGAGCTCAGATATGAAACGCCTGACTCCACACACCTAAAAATGAATGTAAATTATCATTTGACGTCGCTTTAAAGGAATAGACCTATGTTAATGACCGAATACGAACAAAACAAAATGTTTAAGTGAAAGTAGGTTGCTGTTCTGCGGCTTTTTCCGAAATAAATAAAAGAAACATTACCTTCTCAGCAACTCCTCATGAAGTAAATCACGACTAACTCGTCCATAGGCACGACCTATGAGGATGGGATCGTTGTCATCAAGATATACAACAGTATCCCGCCAAACATGCTCAATACACCCTTCAAGTCCAAGACCTGCCAAAATATAATAAAAATTTAAGAGCAAACCATTATGCAACTTTTTGATGAACGAATCGATCTGTGTAACAGATACCACATTTCAAAGCTGTTGGCATCAAACTAGTATGATTTTGGAACGAAAAAGTTTTGACCTACAAGGTAATTTATACCCATACGGCCATACCTATAAATTCATCCTCCCAAACACCATAGTTATTTGTAAAAGGAAGATCAGGCCCAATAAGTCCAACATTCAAGCCTCGCTTGGCTGATTCTGCAGCAAGAGCAAGCCCAGCAGGACCACAACCAATTACAACCAAATCCAGTACACACTCTCCTATCGGTATCCTTGGCAGCTGCAGAATTGATACAATTTTTTTTCAGGTAATAACAAACAGCTAACCAATTTTAAGTTAGCTACCTTACAATAAGATCCAATCTTTTAAACATATTCAATTTTCTTAATGTGTATGAAAAGAAAACTGCAACTAATTGTCGTGTCTCACGAGTTGTTAAGTTAACAAAGTTCAAAAAACCTGATTATATTCTGTCCTAATCAAAATGCATAAAAGCAAACAATAGACAGTTGTTATTCAACAATTTCACCATAAACCTTCAAAATTCCCCTTACTAAATGACTTCATTAAATTATAAAACTGCACAATTAAACAAGCATCCACTAACCATTAAATTATAAAACTGCAGAATATGACAATTAAACAACTATTATCCACTAACTAACAAACGAAATGCTATCTAAAGCACAAAGTACAAGTATCCAAAGCATCAAATCCAAAACAGTAAACTAATTAACAATTCACCTTCTGAGAAAGCCTAGACTGCGTCTCCATACACTTATTCTGTTGCATTTGAACAAAAACCAGTTCCGATCCACCTGCTTTCACATAATCTTCCTTTTCTGCTTCCGAAACCCCTTCCTTCACTGCTACACAGTTATCGCTCTTAGCGCTACACCTAATCCTCTTCAACAACGACGATGACGGAGAAGATAAACTCGAAAACCTACAGTGTTTGAGTAACGAAAAGTGGCGTCTGAGGGTATAATTCATGAATCTAGGGCTCGTAAAGGCCGCCATTGTTGCAGTCATGTGTGGAGCTCCAAAACACTCCATTGATTCTTCAGTTAACGAATCGCAATATGAATGTTCACGTCATTGAGATGTTATAAAAGGCTCTGTGTTAGGAGGGAAAATTGGAAGAGAAATATCTAGAAAGAAATACGGTGGTTTCTATCTCTTTCTTCAACAACAGGTTTGTTTTGAATGGATAGGAGGAGATGAGTTGATTAGCAGCCATTTCAAAGGCCACGTTGTATGTTTTTACTAACTTTTCTTACGTGGCATCACTTTATTGGTTGTGCCGATTCTCATGAGTAATCACAGTATGACACCCCATATACGTTTCAGACTTTAAATAATAAATTGTGAGATTTTTTTGACAACAAGATTTTGAGTAAGACTAGAAGGAGTGGTTAGGCCCATCCCCACGGGGATGAGCCTCCACATAAGCGCCACGTAGGCGGCTCGTGGGGGATGGGCCTCCTTCATAATTGAGGGGGATGGAGGATGGGGCTACCCCACCTCATTATTTTATAATTTTCTAAGTTTTACTTTATTAACTTAATAAAAACTTTATAAAAATTAACAAATACAACATAAATAAATTCATTTCATAACATAAAAAAAAATTACATTTCCTAAAAAAAAAAAAAATAGATTTCCGAAAAATAAAAAAAATATTACATTTCCTAAAAAAAAACTAAACTACTCGTCTTCGTCTTCGTCTTCGGCACCGTCCGCTACGTTAACGTTGTTCCAAATATGTTCTACCAAATCCTGTTGAAGGTTTATATGCGTGAAGTCGTTGGTTAGCGCGAACGAGTTTAAATCCTGTTGCGTTGGATCTACCGGGACAGTATTCCCGTAAGATGCATTCTCATCATACTCACAAATCGCCCGACCTTCGTCTTCAATAATCATGTTATGGAGCAAAATGCAAGCGTACATAATCAGGCGCAACCGCTTCGGTGTGAACGCACGTGCCGGTTGATCAAGGACGGCCCATTTTTTTTTTTAAAACACCAAAACAACGTTCGATGTCTTTTCTTGCACCTTCTTGACGCTTGGCGAATTTTTTCCTTTTTTCGTCTTCAGGATATGAAATAGTCTTGACAATTGTAGACCAAGACGGATATATTCCGTCAGCAAGATAATACCCGCGTCTATATTCAACCCCTGAAACTGTAAAACGGGTGTCCGGACCGATTCCATTAATGACATCGAGTCCTCTTCCTCTTCCTCTTCCAAAAGAATCTGCGCCGCCTGTACCATAGCGCTTGCGAAAAACATCTCCTCTTCATCCGAAGAAGAGCCGGACCACCAAGGATTAGATGCCATTGTGGATGAAGAGATATTTTTTTATAAAAGATTGGTATAAAAATGGGAGTGTTTTTTTATAAAAATGGATGAGAATGGGAGAAGAATGGGTGAAATATTGAAGAAATGGTATAAAGAATGGGTATATATTTAAATTGAAAAAGGTGTTTTTTTTTTTTTTTTTTTTTTTTTTTATAAAACTAGCCGTTATTAACGGCTATATCTTCAAAGGTGGCCCGGCAAGCCCGGCTTGGGTTTGCTGGTGAAGACGGGTGGGATGGAGGGGGGCGGTGTGGGGGACCGGCGCCGGTCCTAGCCGGCCCCCACTCCTTCTAGTCTAAGATTTATGTTCACAAGTAGATAAAAATAGGGTGTAACTATTTCCACACCCATTTGCCTATTGGCACACTAAAAAGTTGTTTTTTGTCTTATATGCACACCCTGCAATGTCGAGCTGTGGCCAAAGCGCGGCGTTTTGGTCCGGTCAACCAGACAAAGACTGACGGGTCTGTTGACCGGACCAAAACGCCGAACTTTGGCCGCGTTTTGGTCCTGTCAACCAGACACTGGTTGACAGGACCAAAACGCGGCCAAAGCTCGGCATGTTGGTCCGGTCAACAGACCCGTCAGTCTTTGTCTGGTTGACCGGACCAAAACGTCGCGCTTTGACCACAGCTCGACACTGCAGGGTATGCACATAGGACAAAAGACACCTTTTTTGGTTGGCTATCTATACACTTGGTGTGTAGATAGCTTGAGCCTAAAAATAAGCGTGTCCGAGTGACATACTCATAATTTTATAAAATATAGTATCTTAATAACTATAAGCAAATTATCTAATAGGCAAAAGATCAAATACAAATAATCTTAACATACTAAACATACAAATTGAAGGAAAACTAAAAAAGACAAGGAGACATTTTTGTAATTACCACAAACTATCAAAGTTACTATACAAATGTGAACTCAACCAAAAATACCTAAAAAACACAATTTTTTTTAATATTTTTTATAAAAAATCGCTACATTTTGTTAGCAAAAATAATAATAATAATTTTTTGGGGGGGGGGTTAGTTTTTTTTTAGTTTTTTTAGGTATATTTGTAGAGTAAATTTGATAGTTATTGATAATTACAAAAATGACACATTGTCTTTTTGAGTTTTCCTTCAATTTGTATGTTTAGTATGTTAAGATTATTTGTACAAGAACTTTCCCCTTATCTAATATACCTTTTTAACGACTTTAATTACAGTAAATCCATCTTCGTGGGCTCGAACCCTTAACTTCAAGTAGTGGCGGACCCAGAAATTTTTCCATAGGGGTGCGGAAAATTTTTAAAAATTTTACGCGTCTAAATATATACATAAAAAAATTGGTTCGGGTCAGGTCATGTAAAAAAAGAACATCAAACTAAAATTTATATAATAATCAAAACACGTCAAACGTTGTTACAAACATATTTAAAATGTCGCCCTACGGGTTTTCATTTTTTGAAATCTATCCAAAACATCATCTAGAAGTACTTTCTTAAGCAAGTCTTTCTCTATATAACATATACAACTATCACTTAAATTCTCATCGCCAATCCGATTATGCAAGTCGGTCTTCACATTCTTGATTGCCGAAAAATAAACAATATTCCTTAATATATAATTAAAAAACACAAGTAATATAAACAGTTTTAATATTTAATAATGAAATCAACAATTAAATTAACAAAAAAATGATTTCATTATTTAATAATGAATGGCGGTTTGGCTTTAATATTTAATAATATTTAGATTTCATTATTAAATATTACAGCTGTGTTCAATAGCCTTATTTGAATTGATATTCTTCATATTCAAAGAGTAGAAGCAATTTCTAACGGAAGATGATCCGAGGGAACACAACAGCCTTATTTAGATTTTTGAATAATGAAATCAAGGTACCTCTATAAATTCAAGAGTGCGGTGTGTGGTACTGTGCGGCGAGATTTGTGGGATGTGGCTGATCGATCGAACAGAGTCTGCACTCACTGATGTTTCTGTTTCTTGGTCGCTGGCAGCAGAGAGGGGAGGGCCGGAGGAGATGAATGGTCGATTGGGTTAGTTGGGTTATGTTTTGTTTAATTGATTTAGTTATTTGGGTAATTGGGTTGGACTTTAACATAAACTTATATAATTGGGCTTGATATTGGGTTATAGGAATACAAGTTTTATTTAAAGAGATTAGTAGGCTAACTTGTTTACATAATTGGGTCGGGTTTAAATCCGTGTTCACAAATTTTTTTTATATAAATTCCTAACATTTTTTTCTAAGGGGTGCGGTCAGAATTTCCAAGGGGTGCGGTCGAAATTTTCCAAGGGGTGCGGTCAGGGTTTTTCGCGAAAAATAACACTAAATTATTTTTTTTCAAGGGGTGCGGCCGCCCACCCACGGGCTAACTTGGGTCCGCCCCTGACTTCAAGGAAAGTAACACATTAACTACAATGACTTTGTTAATCCGACCTAACCCCCACCCTCATCTAATATACTAAATTATAGAATATAACTAGAATTACGACCCGCCGCAATGCGGCAGAGATTCTTTAGTTATAATTAAGTCGATTTAAGACGTGCACGTTATGTTGAACCTGTCAAACGGGAAAAAATAGACGATGTAAAAACGTTCACCCACACACGCACGTTGCGTCGTGTTAACTCGTAAAATTTAGAACGAAACGTAAAAACGTTAAACCAAAGACGCACGTTCCGATGTGTTAAGTCACAAAATTTAGAACGAAGTATAAAGCGAAAAATTTGCGGAAAACAAAAACTATAAAGGACCAAAGCTGAAAATAAAAAAATAGTTGTGAGGATAGATTGCAAAAGATAAAAAGTTTTGTGTTAAAAGTAAAAAAAACAAATAGTTTTGGGTTAAAAGTAATTTATGAAATACTTTTGGGTGAAAAGTAAAAACATTAATTTTTTTTAAAAAAACCCCCAAAAGCCAAGGTTTTAACAACCATATGCATAACCATTTTTTGTTTAAAAAACCCCAAAGCCAAGATTACCACACATAAGTAAAAAAAATCAAAGTGGTTAAATTGCAAAAGATGGAAACTTTTGAATTAGAAGTGAAAAATCAAATTAATCAAAGTAGTTAAATCGTATAAGATAGAAACTTTTGAATTAGAAGTGAAAAATCAAATTAATCAAAAGGGTTAAATTACCAAAGATTAAAACTTTAAACTTAAATTGTCAAATATTAAAACTTTAGGGTTAAAAGGAAACAAAGATTAAACTTTAAACTTAAATTGTTAAAGATAAAAACTTTAGGGTTACAAAGGAAAATTCTAGTTTTTTTTTAAAAAACCCCCTAAGCACATGTTACAACACATGTATGCATATTCAAGTTGCTTATTTATATGTTAACAATGATACCTAAAAATACTCATGGATAAAGGGTTTTAGTCTTATCTAAATTCTAATAAAGCATTCCAATTAATGTTATACGTCATTTTTCTCCTTCAGTCTCAAAATTTTAACTTTATTAATTAATACATAGATATCACTAATCTTTATCTTTATCTTTTAATAATTATATTATTGTTATTGGTATTGGTATTATTATTATATGTTAAAAGATCTTTTAACGATGACTAAGATCTATTAATCCACATGACGGGCTTTTATTGATGTAACTTTTTTTCATTTATAACGGTTGTTTTTGTATTTAGCTTTGTTAGTTAGACCATTGGGTATGGGGGAAGATAGTCTCCAAAGGACTATCCTCCACATAAGCGCCACGTAGGCAAAGGAGAAGGACCCTCCCCTTGGAGACTATCCAAGGGTGCAGGGATGCTCCTCCTCCATTTTTTATTATTATTTATTTGATTTAAATAATTAATGAAAACAAAGTAAATAAAAGTAAAAACGTTACATTTAAATAAAACCTTAAAAAACAACAACCTAAAGTTATATTTAAATAAAAAAAAACACACCTAAAAAAAACCTAGAGTTACATTTAAATTAAAAAAAAACACACTTAAAAAAAAACCTAAAGTTACATTTAAAAAAAACTACACTCCCCCACTCCATTTTTTCCTAATTTTGTCCTTCATCATTTGTAAAATGAGACGGTCTTCCGGTGGATATGAGCTAAGGTCGGCCGTCATTATTTTCCATTCCTCCAACTCGTGCGCTTCTTGTTGCTTCTTTAGCTTCTCATCGGCTAGTTTTTTTTTTCATCTTTACCTTCTCGGTTTGTGTGTCGTTAAAGATTTCCTTGAATGATTTCAACTCGGCCATAACACCTTCCAACCTCGAACCACCACCACTTCCTGATGCGGCTTGCTTCCTTTTTTCAGCCGCTATTTTTTTACTTTTGTCCCTTCCTGGGGGACGTTCTCCATCTTCAATCGGCTCCTCCTCATAGTCGGGCTCGTCGTTGATATTTATTTGGCAACGACCGGTTGAGCCTCCAACGCTATAACTTCCTGACTCGAAAGTTTTAGACCGTTTCGTTGCTCGTTTCGCTTGTGCAACCTCATTTTGACATCCCTTCCATTTTGGGTGATCCTTTACAACTAGCCAAGCACGGACATGTGGGAAAGGAGCTTTGCTCTCATTTTCGTATAAACGCACCGCTTCATTGAAAACATCTTCGTGGTTCCACCCACTCGGTTTGTTGGCGAGCGTTGTGTTATAAAACCCACAAAAGCGGTTGATCAACGTATTAATCTTGCGCCACTTCGAGCTGATAGAATCAATGGTTCTGTACTCGCCTTGTTCCATAAGCCCGTGGAATATATCAAGGGCTTCTTGCCAAAACGAATCGCTTAGTTGATTGTTACCTACAAGTTAGTAACAATAATAATAATAGTTTGTAAGAAAAATATAGTGTACAAATAAATATTTAATAACAACAATAAAAATATAATGTACAAATAATATTTAATAACAATAATAATATAAGAATAATAATATTTTACCGACTATAGGAGACGTTGAAGAGTTAATATATGCTTTCGCCAACGCCTCTTCCTCAATTTTTGACCATTGTTGCATTTGTTTGCCCGGTGCGTCTTCCTCTTTACCCTTTCCCTTTCCCTTTTTATTTTTCTTTTTTGAAGGTTAAGGTTGCGTTTCTGGCACAACCTCTATGTCATCATCTTCTTCCTCGATTTGTGTTTGAGGTGCTTGTGGCATGTTGGGTTGTTGCATTTGATATGGGTTGAACGGGTATTGGTTGAAAGCGTTTGGCATTTGTTGGTAACCCGCAAAAGCGTTGTCCATTACGGGTGTGTAGCCGGATGACGAAAACGAGTGTGAACTTGAGTTGGGATTATTTGGGTTGTAGGGATCCATAATTTTTTTAAGGTTGGGAGAGGTATTTTTTTTTTATAAAAATGGGAGAAAAGTGGGAGTAGTTTGGTAAAAAAGTGGGGTGAAAAGGGGTTGAATTTATAGTGGTGGGGTGAATTTTTTTTTTTTTAAATGTTGCAAGTTACCGTTACATGGCCCACCACATTCAAAAAGTCTGGCCCGTCTCCAACGTCCAAAATCGGACGGAACCGCTGTGCCGGGCCCCAAGGGGGCGGTGTTCGACGAGGCTAAAGGGGGGGGGGGGGGACGGCCCTATGCCGATCCCCATACCCAATGGTCTTATGAATAATTCTGAATGGTTAAAAAAAAAGTTTGTTCAGTGATTGATGCATTTAATGCATTGTCTCTATACCAATTAGATCCAGATATCAATTCCACAAAACATTTGTCTCATTTACTACTTTTACATTTTTCTTTATTCTTGTTATACCCCTTTTACTATTTTTCTTTGACTTTATTTGATTTCTTTTAATGTTTTTTTCACCTGTTTTTTTTCCTTTGCCTTGAAGTTTTTTTTTTGTGTAAACATAACGGAGTTTAGTAATCTTACACATTATGTAAAGCTTGGAAGCCTTAAAGTATATATATGTACTTTGCCTTTCTCTATATAAAATCGTTTTTAACACATGTTACACTTTCATCTTTTTGACTTCCAATATCAAACTTTCCGCATCCTTCAAGAGTTTGACATTATCAACTTCAAATTTTTCACATTTAGAGCATACTGATTCAGAAATCGAAGATTCAAACTTCTCAGATTCTTCATTCTTTGAAATTTTCTCTGTCTCTTTCCAGAATGTTCCTGCACAAAAAATTTTAACGAAATCAAGAGGATTCGCATTTTTATCAATATAACAACCCCTCTTAATGTCATAGTTCATGACATTTTTTGCTGCAAGACACACACATATTCTTTTATCTATTTCAACAATTACATTCAAACTTATGTTCTCTAGGTTTCTTTTTATTTTGTCCATCAATTCTCTTTTCTTATTATCATTCTCATAACTGTGTGTTTTGAGCTTTTTGAAGAGCTCCGATGGACGTAATTTTGAGAACCCAGAGAAACCAGAATTTAATCTTAGATTTTTCAAAATATCATCCCATTCTGCAGGTAATGCATCTGCAAGCTTTGATACTTTTTCAGCATCTGTCAACTTTATCTCATATATTTTCAATTTGTCTAGTAAATAGTTAAATCTGCTTTCCAACTCCTCCAATGTCTCATTCTTTTTACACAGAAAATTTTCAAGTCGCATAATCCAAATCCTTTTATCATCTTGTTCATAACTGCTATACCAACCATATCCATCATTTAATCGTTCAATATGATCATTTTCTTTTTCATCAAACATCATTGCCATTTTTCAAACAGTCCCGACAAATTTCACACGAACACACTTTCAAGCAAAATTATGTCTTCAAGCGAAATGACCTGCACATACACTTCAAGCGAGATCAAAGATTTCAAGCGGGATAGTATGTTGAAGCGAAATGACAGATTTCGCTTGATGATTCAAGCGAACTAGCAACTTTTCAAGCGAAACCTCAATTTCAAGCGAAATGAGGTCAAAAACTCAAGCGAAACCTCGTTTTCAAGCGAAATCAAACTGCTGAGTTCGCTTGAAATGTGCTGACATCATCAATTCGATCTGATTTTTGCAACATTGATCAAGTTTTAAGCCGATTTTATGTCTGATTCTTTCAAGGATTTGTTAATTCAATGTTTCGCACACTATATGTGAAAATCAGTCCATTTTAACCGTGAAAACTTGATTAATTTTGAAAAGAAGGTGTAGAAGTCATAAATTTCCAGCGAAAACGAGCTAAACGGTAAGAACTCTTCCTCCTGAGCTCTGATACCACATGTAGGATCGTGTGACGATCTAATGAGTCGATCAGAAGAGTGCTCAGACAAAATCAGAGGCGGAATTCATTGATTCTGTCTTTGTTTAGCTTGTATAACACTAGAATCACTATTAATTGTCTCTTGTATTACTCAAAATGCGTTTACAAAGCTGGAGACACCTCGACAGCACCTCGGCGTCGGAAATCAGAACTGTTACAACTGAATTCGCTTCAAGGCTATTTATAGGGATAGGGTTTCGCTTGAAGGACACACATGCCATTTCAAGCGAAATAGCTTATGTTGATTTCGCTTGAAATGGTACATGTCATCTTCAAGCGAACTACCTTGTTTCAAGCGAGATCAACTTAAAACACTATTCAAAACCCTAAAAATCTCATACTACAAGCCCTGATCTATCAGTTCTAATCTAAGACTCGAACTAAGATGAAGTCGACATACAACTGCACCAACAAGGTGTTTGCTAGTTCCACAGCTTCTTTTATGGTTTGAGGTATGGCTACCTTGACTACATGCCTAATTTCACTGATTAATCCCCAGATGTAACGGGAGATTAATACTGGTTCAGGTGATGCGAGGGTTGGCACTATTCTATCATATTCAAAGAATAATGTAGTGTACCCCTTACTATCTACTCCAGTCATCCTAAGGTTTAGGAACTTATTTGGTATCTGTTCCTTTTCATTGGGATGGCATAATTTCCTTTCCACCATGTTCTTAAATTCTTCCCTTTCCATATTGTAAACCCTATCACTTCCCCTAGACTGGAGGATAGTGTTCCACCATTCCAAGGCTGAGTTCTTAAACAAATTGGAAGCAAACATTATCTTATCCTCTTCCGCACACTTGCTTATTTTTAAGACTGCTTCAGTCTTTTCTATCCAGCGTAGAGATGCAACGGCCCCTTCATTGCCCGAGAATTCTATTGGTTTACCATACCGGAATTCTTTATAAGAACAACCATAAGACATGGTTCTTCTTCTTTTGGGAATGGGCGCTTGAAGTATGGGTCCATTGTTTACGCTGTGTTCAGGTTCAATGGGTCGTTTACTATCACGTTTACTTTTATTATCTGCTTCCTTAACCGTTTTGATAATATATGGCATTGCATCTAATATTCCTTGTGCCACTATGTGTTGGATGGCAATGTTATCCACTTGGTTTCCATTGTTATCATTGTTCGGGTTGTCGTTATTCGGGTTACTGTCATTCTGGTTATCATTATTCTGGTTTTCCTGGTTCACTTCGTTGTCCATCTGAATTTTAAACATTTGCCAATTATTAATATCACAAAATAATATTTAAGGCAAATAATCACACAACACATATATTGGTCAAAAACGTCGAACATTGCGATTTACTCTTTTCTTATAGTATGCATCTAATACAAACTGGAACTGGAATAAAAATTACAATACTAATATGCATCACTAACCACAAAGTGGTCTATACTACGATAGATATATAATTTTTTTTTCATACACACATATTATATATATATATATATATTATATTATTATTACTATCACCATCACGGATATGGGTTCATCCAGAACTCCATATTACGCTCGTCGTACTTCCAGACGAGTCGTTCTCCGATCTGCCTCATGCTGTCACTATTTTCTAAAATCTCCTCACCGAAGGTTCGGAGCTCTTGCACATTTTCTGCACTCATTGGGGGTGCAGGTGCTGGTACTAGATCTGGGTACTATGGCATGGGTTCTTCCTGGGGTATGGATTCTCTAGGATTTCCCTAATGTATTCATCATTATCATAGTAGAGATCTAGAGGGTCCAGACCTGGGTAAGCTGCTAGGTTTGGCATGGGTTCGTCTGTTAGGTGGTAGCGTTGTACATAATCCCTATGATCATCAAACCACGAGCCGTAGTCTGGGTCTAAGGGATTGGGTGCTGGTATCCTAGGTATCTCTTCGGAGTTAAAATCATGCATTTGGACTTGGTTTTCTGGGTTGTTTTCAATCTCCATTGGCTGTGTGGGAAACAAGGGTAGTGGTTGAAGGGTTATGAGTTGCTCCAAGTTTGGGTCAGCAGCTGTGGTTGCTAAGATATGGAAGTTTGCTAAACTCCTATTGAGCATGTCTTGGGTGTGGGTATCTGTTTCTCTCTTAGCGGCTGCTAGCACTCGCTGCTGTTGTAACTTTTTCATTCTCTTCCTACGCTCATGTGCTCCTCTACTGAATTATCCTCTCTTTTTAGGAGGGAATGGCTCTTCAGACTGAGCCTTAAACACAAATATCCCATCTTCATTGTCAGCTGAATACCCTGAGAGGGCAGGCTGTGAAGAGGTGCCTTCGCTCCTAGGTGAGCCGGACAACTAACGATAAGCGTCGGAGGGTCCTTGATCGCTCATACTGTAAACTAACAAATAGTCAAATAACACACAACAATAAAATAAAAATATACACGTATTTTCGTAATTAATTTCCTAACATATAACATTTTGGTGTCAGCAGAACACTTCTGTGGCTGGATCAGTGGCTTAGCTCTGATACCACCTTCGGTCACAACCCTCGTCCCCTATACTACCCGGGAACGGGCCGCCGCGGCCAGTTTTGGTGGTATCCAGGTGTTTATCATTTTGGCAGCGGAAATTACATCAGGACCATAGTTAGGAAATATTTTATCAGAGTAAAATACTACGCTTTTAATATATTAAACACATGGGAAAATCCCAAGTTTCAAGCACACACATTTTTATAGGGATAAACCCTATTTTATTTAAATAAAACATCTCTTTATTTTTGGTGACTTTATTGCCACTTTTCCAAGCCTCAGTGCTGTCCAACTAGCTTCTATTTGGCTTTCACATTTTGTTACCTGAAACGCGTTTAAAAACATTTTGTCAGTGGAAAATACTGGTGAGTGAATCCCATTTTAATCAAGTTAAGTAAAACCATTGTACAGTATTGAGGGCGGTCGCGCAATTACATTTGTTTCCATCTACTTAATTACCACCCACGGTATTGTCAACCCGACTTGTGGTCATGTTACTCCTCGCAAGGTAGTAACAAATTTTGTATACAAAACCCCAACATACCGACGATAATTGTAGAATACAAATACTCAATCACTGTTTAATATATTATTAATTATGTGAGGTTTTGTAAAAATAATTTGCAAAAAGGAGATTACTCACATTGCTGTCTTAGGTTTTCCTTTAGGGTTTCCTGGTGATTATCTATTAAATACACAAATGCACACGCGTTAGTATAATAACCCAATATTTACATTAGTAATACCCTCCCCGAGACGGCATTCCAAATACTACGTCAGGCAGAACCACGACAGCCGTTACGGAACCCTGGATCAATCGGGCAGTATATCTAATACGTAACCGGGGTTATGATACTTACAACGGGTCAAAACTTCGTTAATTAGGGGGGTATTATATCCGGAGATCACGCCTACTATCAGAAATTTTGAGAGAAAGAAAATTGGGACGAATTGTGAACTGAAGCCAACGACCTCTATATATAGTGCTGATCTCGGACCTTGTCGCGCCCCGCGTAGCAATCTTTCAGGGCCTTCGCGGCCCGTGATGCCAGCTAGGGTTGGCCCTAGCTTGGCTGACTCGCCACTAGGCTTGACACAAGTGGTGCCACGTGGCGGCTCTGGGGCTCGCCTGATCTCCTTGTTGTCGCGGCCCGCGTAGGAGGTAGCCAAAGGCTACGCGCCCCGCGAGAGACCATTAAATCTTGTTTTTATTTTCATTTTATTAAATTAAAGGTATTTAGGGCTATTATACGTATACGGGGTGTATTTTAGGTCGTATTAGAATATTTTAAAAGGAGGGTTGTTATATCATTTAACTTTTATAGTAAAATAACTAAAAACTAAAATTTTATTACATAATAGATAAATCTTAAAGCTTACTATGAATAAAAGACTATTCATCCTAGTATTATGAATGTTCATGTCAGATGTATTTTTATTTTAAAAGCTATTAATAAAAATGTAATATTTTAAATGCATAAATTAATTCATCATAAGATCACACGGTGTGGAAGGGCTTGAAACTTGGGCGTTATTCGACACGTAGACGACGTTTCAGCGCGCGTCAGAAAAGTGGCGTGATGGGAAAAGTAGGGTGTGGGAATGAACGTTATTCGACACATGGCACCTATTTAATAATATTATTTTCTATTTAAAAATTATATACATTTGATTTAACTTAATTTAAGAACATTAATATTAATTAAATAAAAACATAAATTACATAAACTTAAATCAACCAATAAAGCCCGTCCACGTCATGCAGCGTTTGCCCTTTAACGCTGGTAAAGAATCTCAAGCCCAATTAACCATGCAGTGAATAATGCGGAGAGGACGTTGTGGGCGTCGATTGGCAACAACGCCGAGAAAGAGCGCTCACACCATGTGGTCTATCGATGAATAGTGCCTTGTCATTTTTTTTCTTTTGGATTTTGTTTTTTGTTTTATTTCAACTTTTAACACTGACATTTATAGATTCTCAACTTTTTAAAAACTTTGTAAAGTGTCATTTTTACTCCATAAAGTTTTACGTGTTTTTTATGTGCGTGTGTCGATATAAATACAACATGGTTTACGTTTCAACGTAATTTTTTTTCCTGAAATGGTGTTATAATTTAGTGTATTTGTTTTACGTTTTCTTTAGTTTTTGTCGACGTTCAGTTATCAACCTTTTACACCCTCTCACCCCACGCTGATAGCACGGTTTTATGCCCTCGACTCGCAACGCATGGGCTTAAGACTTGTTCAATATTATTTTTACTAAAATAAAATAAATACCTGAACACAATATATAGTCAACAGAATTTTCATGTATTGTATGAATTATATAAAAATAAAAATAAGGTCATATTTGTATATCGTAATTTATGCAAACATTAAATGGATACTTACAAATAACTAGTAAGATTATTCGCGCTACGCTGCAGGGTTTCAATCGATATCTATATTGGCTCAGTATAACAATCCAAAGAAATATATTCAAAAGAATATTTACCCATGTTTCACATCCACCGAAAACCATAAAAATAAATTTAAATTAAACATTTATACGATCTGATTTTAAGTTACTTGTAAATGGAAACTTGAACGCTATCTTAAATATAACTTTAATGAAAATTTACGTCTTCTCTATTCTCCTCCTTGTAACGAGCTTACGATGTGTTGATTGTTTTGCAGGATCATCTTGGCTGCTTTGAAGAGAACGAAAGAAGATTAACCTTATTTTGTCGAGGCACAAACCACAATCTAATCATCAGATTAATTTGGTGTTTCTTCATTAGCGCCCACCAATTTCTACAATCACTTTTCATCTTCTTTCTGAGCTGTTACTCTTGATCCATGGTTGATCAAAGGTTTTCCTTTTCCACCGTTTGGTTGATCACGTAGCCAAGTTTGATTCGAACTTTGGCTTGACCGAAATGGTCATAACCGAAAGTGTAACACTCCAAAACTCGAATGTTTACATTAGCCGTATGTTTTAATATGATAAAACATAAAATAAGATGACTAGGCTACCTAACCTAGTTAAATAGTTAGTCAAAACAAATAAGGAATGAAATTGGGACAATTATGAGCAAGTAACAAACATGAGGGGCTGAAATTAAAGATTTGAGATGAAGTTTTGGTTAAATGGAAAAGTCAGTAGTTTGTATGTGTTTTGTGTGTGTCGACACCAACAAGAGAGAAGAAAGGGAGAATTCTCAAAAGATGCATTTTGATCAAATTGAAAAGGGAATTCAGCCCAAATCTAATGCATGTACATGAATTCTTGATCATCTAGCCCTATAAATCACTTGGTAAGTTGTAATTTACGATTTGGTGGTTTTGATATGAAGTGGGTTATGATCAATCCACAAATTTGTATGAAATTGAGCATGAATATGTGTTAGCATCATCTTAGGAAATATGTGTTAGGCATAATTTCGATTAATTTGATGTTTAAAGATAAAACCCACTAGTTGAATGATGAAGATGACATGGGTATTTCACCATGTTCAATTCTTGTTCAATGTTGGTGTACCATGTTGTGTATGATGGAATCTTGTTAGATGAATTAAAGAAAATGTGGTGTTTGTTATGTTTGATGAATATGTGTGAATAATATTTGTTGATTAGTAGGAAGATTTGATGAATTATGTATGAACTTGGAAGGTCATGCATAAATTAGTTGTACAATATGCTTTGTTAGTCGTACGCACACCAAGTGTTTGATGAAATGCCTAGGTGAAGTTAGAAGGTGATGTTGTAAGCAAAACATGGTAATTAAGTATAGAATGTGATACCAATGAAATTGTTAGAAAGCTTATATGAGGAAGGTGTGTTTGAATTAATCCATAGGAAGGTTGTTGTCCGATTTCTAGATTTGTAGAAGTATGCATTAGTGGCTTGTACTACATGCTTGAATGGTGGTGCATACTATGTGTCGAACTAGTTATTTATTGGTAATTTAGAATGGATGGGTAATAAATGAATAGCTTGTGGACTCTCTAATAAAGAATGATGTTGAGATTATGTTAAATTACTAGCGTTGAATGTGGTTGACAATTGTAGGACCATGAGAGCTTTAACTCGTATTAAATTGGTTATACATACATGATATAACTAGGTGATCATATGGTTATAAGTATATTGCATCATGAGTATAGAATATATATATATATATATATAGTGTGTCATTAGTATAACTAATATGATGACACAGATATACGAGGTTAAGTCGAAAGTTCATATGATAGACCGTTGACTTCTGAAAGTCAATTGCGCATAAGAAGCATGGTTAGACTTGTTGTCACGATAGTAAGATTACATAAAGTCATATAGTGCATGTTATATCAATATGTGTTATATGTGATGACATGATGAATTATATGAGTTTGAAAAGATGTGAATTTGGGTATATGTCTTATGCTTGCTAGAATTGACTAATGAAAGTGAAATGGGAGATATGATCGTTAACATGCATGATCATGTATGCTAATAAGAATGTGATTGCGATGACGTGAAAGTACAGGGATCATATCAAGATGGATAGAAGCATGGAAGGCTAATGGATCAAAAGTAGGCGAGGTAACGGATGCAAATACGGACACTAAGGTAAGTGATTTCTGGAATCACTTCTTATTTTGTTTAAGTAAAGTTATGTACTAGTTATTTAAGCATGATAATTAAAATCAAGTAAGGTTTTACAAATAATGGAAATGTTAGGATTGGAATGGTTGTAATGGTCGTACGATGTTAACCCCGGTGAAACTTCGTCATACGGGTCAAAACTTTAATCGAAAGATTTAGCCAAAGGGTAATGTTACGGGATGTTACGAGAATGTTACGGGATGTTATGGGGTATTAGGGGGTGCTATAGGATGTTACAGGGCTTTTCGGAATGTTTTGGGTCAGTTCAGGTTGAAACGCGACTCGGAAACGGGCCGAACGAGCCAAAATAAAGCAAAAGAGCGTTTGGAACATGGGGGAGGCGTCGCCGACGCCCTGTCCTGCTTCCGACGCAAAAACTGACTGCTTACAGACTTTTCTGCCGACGCGATTTTCTGTGGGTCGTCGGGGACGCGAGTCTGGGCGTCGCCGACGTGATGCCTATTGCCAGGTTTGCTGATTTCTTCGTTTCGCGTATTCGGTTGATCCCATTCCTGTCACGATGCTTTGTAAAGTTCCCGAAAGGCTTTGTAAGCTTTGTTAAACATATGAAAGTACCAACCTTAATGTAATAGGTAAAATTTAAGAGTTCTAGTTCATGTAAACGCGTAGGCTTTATGAACAATTAAGCTTGTGGGAACGAATGAATTAGAATGTATTATACAAAAGTGAAGATGAAACTTGTTCCTATGTATGTTTATAGGCAAATTATTATGCACGATTAAGGTACAATAATATGGTAGTGTTCGATAGGTGATTATGTCTTGAATGTACATAAGGAAGCATATAAATGTATAGTGTAAGAACTAGGTGTCGATGTTTTAATGAGATGTATGTATGGAACATATATGTAAGTTTGTGGACATATGGTAGTGTTTACACGTGATGTGATCCAATGAACGTAGTTTAACGCTATGTGCATATTTAAAGATGTCGCTCATCAATGCGTTGAAGAATATGTGATGCTAACCGTTTTTCTATTGAGAATGAAATGCAAGTGCAGGTATATTAATAATAGAAGTTGAGGTTTGACACTGAAGTCCAACGATGATGTTCAAATGGATGGAAGAGTGGATTAATATAAGCGAATGCATGAGATGTTGATGCCTAATTATGCATGTTTAAAACTTAAATATGATGTCACCGGTTGCTAACGATGTGATTGTATGCGGTGTTTGCAGGTTGTACAGGATTATGGATTTTCATCATGGAGTGTAAGCGGTTGAAGATCGAGTCAAGACATGGATTATAAGAGTGTGTGTGGTCTTGTAATTTAATATAAGTATGTTAGGTTTTATTTAACTTATAGAAATGATTAATTTATCAAATGTAAAAGAGTGATTTAACGTACTTCCAAGTATGTTAGAATGGATATAATGAAAGAAACTTTTTAAGTTCGTATTTCCGCTGCGTCATTTGGTTAAAACGTGTAAGGGTGTAACAAGTTGGTATTAGAGCCTAGGTTTGAGTGAAATCAAGTACAAAGAAGTGAGTACTTGAACTCAAACCCGTGTGTTCTCGTGATTAGTGACCCATATAATCCGAGACTCGATCAAGACCGAAAGGTAAAATTTAATATAAGTATGTATAGTATGATAAAGCATAAAATAAGATGACTAGGCTACCTAACCTAGTTAAATAGTTAGTCAAAACAAATAAGGAATGAAATTGGGACAATTATGAGCAAGTAACAAACATGAGGGGCTGAAATTAAAGATTTGAGATGAAGTTTTGGTTAAATGGAAAAGTCAGTAGTTTGTATGTGTTTTGTGTGTGTGTGTCGACACCATATTATTGTACCCCAAAACTCAAATTTTTTACATTGGCCATATGTTTTAATATGATAAAGCATAAAATAAGATGACTAGGCTGCCTAACCTAGTTAAATAGTTAGTCAAAACAAATAAGGAATGAAATTGGGACAATTATGAGCAAGTAACAAACATGAGGGGCTGAAATTAAAGATTTGAGATGAAGTTTTGGTTAAATGGAAAAGTCAGTAGTTTGTATGTGTTTTGTGTGTGTGTGTCGACACCAACAAGAGAGAAGAAAGGGAGAATGCTCAAAAGATGCATTTTGATCAAATTGAAAAGGGAATTCAGCCCAAATCTAATGCATGTACATGAATTCTTGATCATCTAGCCCTATAAATCACTTGGTAAGTTGTAATTTACGATTTGGTGGTTTTGATATGAAGTGGGTTATGATCAATCCATGAATTTGTATGAAATTGAGCATGAATATGTGTTAGCATCATCTTAGGAAATATGTGTTAGGCATAATTTCGATTAATTTGATGTTTAAAGATGAAAACCCACTAGTTGAATGATGAAGATGACATGGGTATTTCACCATGTTCAATTCTTGTTCAATGTTGGTGTACCATGTTGTGTATGATGGAATCTTGTTAGATGAATTAAAGGAAATGTGGTGTTTGTTATGTTTGATGAATATGTGTGAATAATATTTGTTGATTAGTAGGAAGATTTGATGAATTATGTATGAACTTGGAAGGTCATGCATAAATTAGTTGTACAATATGGTTTGTTAGTCATACGCACACCAAGTGTTTGATGAAATGCCTAGGTGAAGTTAGAAGGTGACGTTGTAAGCAATAACATGGTAATTAAGTATAGAATGTGATATAAATGAATTTGTTAGAAATTTTATATGAGGAAGGTGTGTTTGAATTAATCCATATGAAGGTTGTTGTCCAATTTCAAGATTTGTAGACGTATGCATTAGTGGCTTGTACTACATGCTTGAATGGTGGTGCATACTATGTGTTGAACTAGTTTTATTGGTAATTTAGAACGGATTGGTAATAAATGAATAGCTTGTGGACTCACTAATAAAAATGATGTTGAGATTGTTAGGGATGGATTTTCTAAACCTAAGGATCACGGATCCTCAAGTGCAGCCAGGATCACGGATCCTCAATTCTGTTTTAATTAAGGATCCTCAGAAGACGTTGCAGGTTTAAGGATCTAGGATCCTCATTATTATCCTCACTAACGGTTGTTTCCACTATATTTGAACTTGTTTTACAGGGGTATTCGCATGGGACTTAGTCTTGCCGAGATTCTAGGAGAATATGCTCTATTATTCTACACGTGCATGGCTTGTATGACCATTATGGAAGTCGTGGGAAGCTAGCACAATTTGCGGATTGTTTGTTATTTAGTTTATTTCCATTTTTATAAGGGGATAACGAGCTTGAATAGTAAGAATAAGTTATCAAACATACACACTCGAAAACTCTCTGCAACATATTGGCGATTTCACATTTTGCACACTAGTGATCCTTGTAACAAGCTTGTTATCATCCCGAATTGTAACCTTTACTTGTTAAATATAGTTGGTGATCGGTAGTTTCCATCACCCAAGGTTTTTTATGCCGGAGATCATATATTGATCAAGGGCTTTTTCATCGTATAAATCCTTGTGTCTCTTGTTCATTTCATTTACAAGTTGTTCATACATTCGTTCATTCATTCATTCATTCATTCAAGCATCACACCTCACAAAATAAGATTTGGTTGCATCATCCTAGTCTGATTTTTGACCAAAACAGTTTGGCGCTCACTGTGGGGCAATTGGTGCTTCATTTCTAAGAAATTTTGTTCATTCTGATCATTTCGGTTCATCACCTTCAACCACATGGCTTCTTCAGCGAAGAACACATCAAGTTCCATGCCGGCAGTGATGGAGAGGGTGAAACCCGAGCTTTAGAGTGGTTAATTATCATGTTTTATGTGTATTTGATGTGTCTATTTGCTTGGTGTTAGGGGAGGATTTTCTAACAATTAGTGATCCTTACACGTTATCCTAATTAATGATCCTTTCTTCTGTGACAGATAGTGACCCTCAGAAGAGCTTCAGGATCAGGGTCATGGATCACTTTAAGGATCCTCGTACTGACGATTGTTTATTTGTGTTTTATGTTACTTTGCAGGAGTAACAAGCTTGACTTAGTCTTGGCGACATTCCTGGAGAATATTCCCAAACTATCCCGCACGTGCTTGGCCAAAAATGGACGTTGTGGAGAACGTGGGAGCTTGGCACAAAAGTCGGATAGTTAGTTTTAGTAGTTGATTTCTATTTTAAAAGGGGTAACGAGCTAGTAGAAAAACACTTAGTCACTTTTCAGCTACACACTCTCATATACTCGCACACTTGAAGCTCTCGACGAACATACATTCATTTTCACTCACTTTTACACATTTCACGATAGTGATCCTTGTACCTAGCTCGTTACTATCCGAAGTTGTGAACATTTATTCATTTATTTGAGCTTGGTGATCGGTAGTTTCCATCACCCGGGGTTTTTTGTGCCGGAGATCAACTCTTGATCAAGGGCTTTTTCCCCGTATAAATCCTTGTGTCATTTGTGCAATTTACATTGAAGTGATCCTTGTGATTGTCATACATTATTAGCATCATACCCCGTTACAGAGAGTTTGGTTGCAATATCCTCAACAGATTTTTTGACCAAAACAGTTTGGCGCCCACCGTGGGGCAATTGGTGCTTCGTCCTTAGAAAAATTCGCATTTCTGTGCTCATTTCAGTTCACTACAACCAAGCAAATGGCTTCCTCAGCGAAGAATGCTTCAAATTTGATGCCCTCATTCACTTCTTCTCAAGGCGTTCCCCCTTTGCCTCCACCACCTTCTGGATCCCAGAAGAATGCTGAGAATGCTGCGAAGAAACCAACTCCCATTTTCTCAAAACCTCCAACTTCTTCTGCTTCTTACACTCCCACTACTAGTGACATGTTTACTTTGATTTTGCAGATGAAGGATCAGATACGGCAACAGGATAAGACCAATGAGAGGATTCTCAAAGAAATCAGAGATCTCAAGAAACAAAAGACAACGGCAGAGGATCATTCCCCACTGGTGCCGAAATCCTTGAATTTTGATACTCCGGTGATTACTTCTCAGCCATCAGTGGTTCCAGACGTTCATAAACGCCAAAGTACACTAGACACCCATTACACCCAGATCCAAATTACACCAGTTCTCTCATGTTAAACCCATACATTTCGACCTACTTTTACACCATAAAAAGCTCAACATTCTAACTTCATTCCTAATGCTTCCATCAGTTGGCTGGACTCCTTTGAAAACAACATTGTTCCTGCTTCTCCAGATACACCACAAGGTAGTTTGAAAGATCAAATGAATCACTTTTTTCCATCTTGCAGAACCTCTAACATACTTATGGAAATTAGATATGTCTTCAATCCCAAACAGGAGGAGCCCGTTAATCTTGCACCATGCCCCAATAAAATCCCACACTTCCTGCGATACCATACACGCCGTAAACAAGTGTTCCGCGGTTTCCGGAACGGACCTGCACAGTTTACAGACATCCGACCCGACTTGAACACCTCTTTTTTCCAGATTATCCATAGTCGGGAGCCGATTAAAAGCCAACCTCCAGGCTAAAAAAATGACTTTAATTGGCGCCCAACTATTCCACGCGAAACCAGTATTGATGTCCGTAAAAGAGGCACGCTGCAGCTGATGTTTTAAACTACTCACCGAAAAGAATCCCGACGGGTCCAACGTCCAGACCCGCGTATCCCAGCCCGACACACACGTCAGCCCAGCAACTACATCCGAGAGCTGGCCCAGCTCAGCCAGTTCAACCGTTGACTCTGGCTGCCTGTTGATCATGAATGCACTTTATTTTATCTAGACATATTAACTATTAAGATATAAAATACATTTTCCTATAAAAGGTTTGGTTACAAATTAACCTAAACACTATATACAAACTGCTCATATGTTTCCATATATTTGAGGTTTAAATATATATTTTTTTTCTACAAGTGACTGGATTTATATATTAAATAGAAAAAAGTTGTATTTTGTAAATGATCAAATCTTGAATAGCACATACATCAAGGTTAAGGTTATGATGGATAAAAGTATAGATATAGATTTAGAAGTAAGATAAGAAAAAGTGTTTTAGTCATTAAAAAATCAAAAGTATAAATATACATGAATGTTTTTATAAGCATTATTTTGACAAAATCCGCTGACTTTTTAGAGATTTTCAAACTCAACTTGCCCTATGTCAACCATTTCGTACCATTAGCCGAGAAGATGCTATTGCTGAATTTAGTTGATTTTTATTTGTGGTTGTTGAGCAATTCTTATCTTTTTCAAGTTTTAAAATACTAATTTTCACAAGACACTTAAAGGGCTTGGCGAGTTAATGTTACCAACTTGAAGCACATTGTTAGAACTTCAAAACATATGCAACATGGTTTGTGACACGTGACCATATTGCACTCCGTCTTCTATCACACTAGAAGAAAGAGAAAAAAGATAGATAAAAATGTAACAACAATAAGTTATTCGGTCAAAATTGTCTTTAAACACGTCTCAAAGTTGTCTTTAAACATGTAAAAGAGATTTTTTACATGTGATTCTAATAATCAAGATATAATGTTCGCTTAATGAAACACACAGTCTTAAGTGAAATAAAGATAACCGTAATATTTTATTCGGTCAAAATCTCTCATATTCTATACCTCATAAAAAACAATCGAAAATTTAATTTTTAAAACAAAAATTAAATCATCAAAATGTTACAACATGAATTTGCTTCTACGCTCTTTTTTCAACAGTTGTTCAAATATGAGTCAACCGTTCAGATCATCAGTCACTTGGTAGTTTGGGATTAACCTAAAACTATTGAGTAGTTAATTGCAGTTAGTACCCATGGCATTATAGCCTAGTGGTATCTTGGTGGTGGGATAAGGCTTATGACCATTAGGTCATGCGTTCGATTCTCACAAGGGGGGTTTTTCCCAGATTTATTGGGTTTCCTCCTGAATTGGAGTAGGGCATTATTGCCTAGTGGAGATGGATATGATCGGGTGGGTCCGCTGGTGGCACGATGATACTCCAGTGGTCCGTCAGTGATCCAAATTTGCCGTTCAAAAAAAAAAAAAAGTTAATTGCAGTTAGTTAGTTTTAATGATTATACTTGGGTTATGCTTGACTCAGTCTTAGTTAAACAACTTGTTAATTTAAGTAATTGGCTTTTTAAAGTATGACATGATAATCCAAATAGGATAAAATAAAAGCAAATAATCGAGAACTAGATGTCACACACATACATTAAGCCTTTTATAAGCATTAATAAGTCTCAGTTTTGACCAAATCCGTTTACTTTAAAGGAATTTCAAACTCAACATGCATCAACTTGCCCCATGTCATGTGCTTCTCAATCATTTCGTGCCAATGCTCTTTTATTTAAATTTTATTTGTGGTTGTTAGAGCAACTAGCATCGGAGCCCGCGCTTCGCGGCAGAGCCGCAGGAGGGTTCTGGCAAGGATACACTTGTTACATGATATATCAATGGGTTATTATAGACCATACAAGCTTTAATCTATACAGCCGTAAAAATAGGCAATCATCAAGGTTAAGCAAACATCACTAGAGTTAAAAGTTAGCCTTAACTATAATCAGGTAAATAAATCAATAATTAAATTTGTTACCTCGTATATTGAAGAGTTAATTTAAACTATGTAGTCTTTAATCTAAATGATGGTAAAAATAAGCAAGTAACACAACTAAATGACATTTCTAGAGTTAAATTTAATTATAATAAGTTAAATAAATAATAAGTAAAATAAAAAAGAATTAAACTTATTAAAAATATAAAAGAACCAATATTTGTTAAAAAAATAAACTTTATTAAACTTTAAGTATTGTATGATGACTCTATTAAAGTTTGGGGATCGAAACGAAAACCGTTCATAGGAAGAGAATTATTACTAAACTTTTTAATGATAAATCTTTTAAAGTTTAGGGATAGAAACGTAAATCATTTATAAAAAAGAATTATTAAAATTTATGATTGTATGATGACTTTATTAAAGTTTAAAGGTTATCTACACAAACCAAAATCAGACCACTAAATGTTATTATATTGAATTAACACTGTTCACAATTGCAAATGTTAATATATAGAATTCTAATCCTTTTCAAGATTTAAAATACTAAATTTTTATAAACATACTAGTGGGGAACCCGCGCGTTGCGGCGGTATCGAAAATTTTCCTTAGTTTCTCATTCGTTTCATTTTATGTTGGTTATGAATCACTTACAAGAGTTAGTAATATCATGACTAATAATCTTGTTCAAATAAGTGAGTAAAGCATCAACTTGAAATGAAAAAGATTGGTCTTGACTTTACATGTTTCGAACTCATTAAGATCAGTATCCATGTTATCCCCTTTTTCTACATTTCACATTGAATTTCTAACTTTTAAAATTGCATATAGAAAGTGTTGCAACCATGATGTGATGAAGGACCAATAAACATAACTCTTGATGGTAAGTGGAAGGTTTGACAGTATATGGTCTCCAATATGATTAGTGCTAAGATCTCTACAAAAAAAAAAAAAAAAAAAAAAAAAAAAAAAAAAAAAAAAAACTATTACAAAAAACTCAAGCATCTAATAAGAATGATTTAGAAACATTTTGACAAGACTTAGTACGGATCTCCTTAGCTCGATCGGCCCAATGAAGGGTGTTTTGCGTTTCGCCAAACGAGAGGTTACACGCAGTGGCGGATCCAGCCGGAGAAATCACTGGGTTCCTTTTTCCAAATCATACAAGGTTTACACTACAAAAAAACGTTTTTTTCCAAATCATACAAGATTTACACTACAAAAAAACGTTTTTTTCCAAAAACACTGGGTTCCTGGGAACCCGGTGTTTGTATACTAGGTCCGCCCCTGGTTACACGGGCTAATATCCGCGATCATAACCGTATTGCAAGGCCCGCCGATAGAATCTTTAAACAGTTGAGTGAGTTTTGAGTTCCTATAAGGAACATGTTTCTTTCCTTCGACAAGAGCGTTAATGCAACTACTAAGAGCAAGTAACGATCGGTTAATGTTGGCGCCCTCAAGTGATCTCAGTGTTCTTTGATCAGTTGCGTGGGCACGCTCTGAGCCCGCTAAGTCAATCAACGACAATTTTCCAACTCTGTTTATGATGTTGTTACATTCGTCTTTCACTCTATACTCAACCATAACCTGATTGATACAATATAAAAGTTTATGGTTAACAAGATCAATAGTACAGTTTGACTTTTTATGGTCAAACCAACGGAAACGGAAGTGATTAGACTTAGAGAACGATTTCCGACATGTAGTAGTTTGTGATATCGATGTTCAAAACTAATTTTGTTTGAAACTTAATGTGTTAATTTTTTTCAAGTGGGAACATGAATTTTGTATGACCTCAAAGTCAAAGTCAAAGTCAAAGTCAAAGTCAAAAACCTGTAAATGTACGGTTTCCTCAAAATTCAATGAAGTTGTTACCCTTTTCATGACTGCACATGCGTTTCGTATGACCTCAAAAGTCAAAGTAAAAAACTTGTAAATGTAAAGTTTCCTCAAATTTACAGAAGTTGTTACTCTTTTCAAGATTGGACATGAGTTGCGTATGACCTCAAAATTAACACTGTTCACAATTGCAAATGTTAATATATAGAATTCTAATCCTTTTCAAGATTTAAAATACTAAATTTTTATAAACATATAATAACATAAAATTTCATCAAATTAACAACAATGTTTTTACAGATTCAATCCTTGGCTATGATGCAACAAATTATGTGCAATACTATCTCTAACCATAAGTGCATTTACTGATATATCCTTACTCTCCATCTCCATGTCATCATCGTACAAATCAAACCTCAAATCCACATCCATTTCCTCACCATATATCTCACATATGTTATGTAACACACAACATGCCCCTAACACTGTCGGCAATTCTTGTAGTTTCACCTCTGACCTCTTTTGCAAACAACCCCATCTCCCTTTTAACCTCATAAAAGCATCTTTACCTATCTTTTGTACTTCATCAATTTTTTGGTTCAATGAATGTTGACTCCATGTTAGATTTTTATGTGTGTAGGGTACCAACATCCAATCTTTTAACCGGTAACCCGAATTACCAACGACGCGCAAACAACCCATCTTGGATCTCCGCGACAATGCTGATTTTTCCAAGATTTGTTCGTCGCTCATTGACCCCGGATACCCTATGCAAATATCCGTAAACACGCCTCTTGGGTCGACTAGGCCTTGAATTGTTGTCGAGTAGGACGGCTTTTGGTTTCTGTTGGTGTGTTTTCTGTTATAGTAAGCTTCCGAATTAGTTTTGGGAGCGATTATCGATACATGGGTCGTGTAGATTGACCCGGTGACATCCGGGATGGCCGAGATGGATCCGAATTCGGTTTTGATTTCATTTAACCGGTTTTGATCCGGCCATTTTAGGAATTTGGGCATTAGGACGGTGTGGATCGCGGCACAAACTTCAAGGACTAGTTTGTGACACGTGGATATTCCAAGCCCAAATAAAGTTGACACTTTTCTCAGCGGGTCCCCTGTCGCCAGACGGTAGATACAGACTGCGACCCGCTGACGCACAGGGATCGCCGTACGAAGCATGGTGTCCTTTTTAGTAACCACCGAGTCTAACTCGTCACAAATCATATTAAACGTCGATTTACTCATTCGAAACGCTTTTCGAAACTCGTCGTCAGGGCATTCGTCGCTGTCGTGGTACTTCCACCACCCTTTCGACCTCTCCTTCACCCACAACCGCCGCCGTCCCCCACCGTCCTCCGCCGCCACCGGAGATGAAATTCTTGTTTTTCTGACCCTCCCCTGTTCCCAATCCGCCATTTGAGAAGCTCTGTTTTCAAAATCCGAATTGGGTATTTCGATTTTGGAAGTGGGCATTTGAAAAATCGAATTGGGTATGTCTTGATCGTTGATGATGTTGAGAATTTCGTTAAAGTCTTGGTCGAAATCATCATCAAGCTTTCGTCTTTTATTGTCTTGAGTAGCATCAGTGTGAAGGTCTTGGAAGAAAGTGTAGAAATAAGAGTACTCTTCTTGGTTAAGAAATGGGATTGAAGTGATTTCCATATTGAAAAGGTGGAAGATTTGATTTGATTGTGAAGTTTGGATGAAAATATGAGTTTGGAAGGAAGAGTGTGAAGGTTTGTATATATACATAAGGGATTTAGAGAGTAAAGAAGCGTGTATGTAAACGCGGAAGAAGAAAATTCATTTATGGTGGACTCACCTAGCTTCTTCGTTGGTATGCTAATAATTATCACTCTCACCCTTGAATAATATCAGTTTTACATTTAGCTAACTTACTTGTAAAATGATAACATCACACATTATTAATTGTGGAGTTGACTGTCATTTTCGTCCATGTGGTTTGTTCAATTATGCTAGTCCAGACCAAATTTTAAATTTTTACCATTTTCGTCCCTGGCGTTCTCGATACATGCTAGTTCTGTCCAAAAAACATGAGTTAACTATCATTTTTGTCCCTGTGTTTTGTCCAATTATTCAATTCAACCTTATTTTTTTTTGAACGAAATTGACATGTTTCAAGAATGTCAGGGACGGAAATGGTACAAATTTAAAATTTGCCCTAGACTGACATAACTGAGCAAACCACATGGACGAAAATGACATTTAACTCGTAATTGTGTAATCAAAGAGGACCTTTTATTTTAACCATAATTCTTTGGTTTATTAGTATTTATTTAATTAGCATGTCAGGCATCCCGAACACAGTTAATTGACACACGCTTTAATTCTACTTTTAATTCGACATCAATGTCTAACACAGGACTCAAATCTTCAACCTCATAGGGTGAGATAGATACCATACCACTTTACACACCTTAATACCATAACACTAAAAGCTCTTGTTAGGCAACCAAATATTTCATTACATGTATACTTGCTAATGAATTGAGATTAAAGAATAGATGGTACAAAAATGTGTATGAGATTTTTATCTTCTACGGTTTCTTTATTACGATAAAGTTATAGAAAAAAACATAACATAAACGAATCTTTTTATGCTATATTTCAGTTTTTAGGTCAAATATGCCTTGGGTATTAAGAATCATGTGTATTGGTTTGTTTATCATATGAGCTTTAATAAAAACTCAAGCTCGACTCGATTTGAGTTTTCAACGATCCAGTCACGAGTAACTCATAACTAAACTGGTTCGTTATAACCCATATTATATAGACACATAAAGACTCCCAAAATGAAGTAGAGTAATTGCATTGAAGAGAATAGTAGGGGCTTTGAGTGTACTTACACAGTAGATAAGGGTGTGAAAGTGATAAATTGAAGTTATAGTTTATGCTTGTTTAATAAATAAAAGTAAAGATCAAGGAACCTTCGTAAACCCATGTATACTATATTGTACAAGTAAGCAGGAAGACACTCTCACTCGTCAACATTTATTCTTTTTTTTCCGTCCATCTTTTTTGTAATTATTATACCTTTGTCCTTAACTTCAATTGTAGGTTTACATCATATCCCATATAGAATCACAACAAACGTCAAACATATATTCTTGTGTATTTAACATAAAAGTTTCTTTGTTCCTTTTGAAAGTTAGCTTTCCTATTTATTTTATTTTTTTTAACTTATGGGAGTTGCTCTAAAAAGTTACACTTCAAACAAAACTTTTAAAACTAAAAGACTAAATTCTTAGAAGTTAAGAAGTTCTAAGATCCTAATAACACAATAAAAATCTTAACAATCATGCTCAGGGGCGGAGACAGCACATTGGCAGCCGTAGCACGGGCTACGGCTCAAGGTCGTGTTCGCAGTGTTTCGCAGTGTTAATTTTTTGTTTTTTTTTCGATTTTATATAAAGGATACCCCTAAAAAATACGAGGATACCCCTATAAAGGATTTTATATGAATACACCGTAATTTTTTTTTTTTTGGATACCCCTGGTGTTAAAGTCTAGCTCCGCCACTGATCATGCTTACATACTACTATTGACAACTAGGCATGCAATATAATTTCATCAAAATATTTTTCTTGTTCATAACATCTTTTTAAAAGTTTATTGTTATTATCCTTCTTCAAGTAAAGATTGTTAACAATTGTGAAATCTCTCCCTGAGGGTATAAGTTTGCATGTCGCTAGTATATATATTGTTACATAGGACATGGATTATGGTTACATAATTACACAAACAACCATATATTAATAAACATAACCAATGGCTTATTTAATCTATCTAACAGGAATGAGATCAAATCCAAACACTTATGTTTGTAAGAACCGCAAGAACCAACATATAATTGACAAGTGTCCCTCAATAAAAAAATAGTTTAGGGGTAATTTAGACCTTTTCACCATATTTATTTATAACTAATTAAAAATAATTATTAAAACATCAATAAATCCATGCAAGTTTAATTCAAATCAAAGTTTGAATTTTTTAACATATCTATGATCTAGTAACTCTCCATGATCGAACCAAATTGTAGGAACCACCACAAAAAATATAATCAGCACAACACTATGTAATTAGCATAACATCCGTAATCGTTCTCCATTATCAGCACATCGTCCTCAATCGTTCTCCATTATCAACATAAACGACATTAGCACAACATCCTCAATCGTTCTCCATTATCAGCACATCAGATGTGCTGATTACATCTACTTTTGATGTTTGTTTGTATTAGCACATTATCAACACAATTATAAAACAACTTTTGGTAACTTTTTTAAAAGTTACTTTTATAAATAAAAAAACTATAACAATATGGTACTCATATTAAAAATAAAAAAATACTTGATTTTATGGTATATTTCTTTTTTAAATAATGAAGTATATAAAAGTTATTTTAGTTTAAAAAACCTTGACGGAATTTGTATTTAATTGAAAATGGTCAAATGACTAGCAATTTTACAAAATTACCCCTAACTTGTTAGTACTAATTTTTAATTATAAGGGTTTTATTTATAATCAACCACAACCCTTGATTTAAACTATCAATGGTTCAGATCTGTTCTTACGGTTCTTACAGTTAGCACTGTTTGTACACGATCTCAGCCCCTAACTAACATATCACCCGCAGTTTAAGTGGAGGGATCTCGAACGTCAAGATTGGCTCACCTCCTTACCAATTAGGGTTAGAAATTGCTATAGTTACCTTTTTTGCCCTCATAGGCCTTCCATGTTCATGTTTTGGTCTTAATCTGCTTATGAAACTTAAAATTACAAAACCACAATTTACTAATCTTTCATTAAACATTCATTTGAATCCCAATCTCACACTATAGGGGGGGGGGGGGGGGGTGTCCCATTGGGGAACCGACTCAAACAAACTCCTATTTGACTCATTCCAGCAGCATTGGAACCGGCTCGTCGAACCTTAACTAGGATCTCTAAAATGTCTAACTCATACAAATTATTAAGTCGTGTTATTTTACAGTTTATAGTCAGCACAGTAACTATACGGAAACTGAATTATATGCATGAAAAATTCCGAAAGGCAGCATTGTGTGTATAATTGTTATCATTCATTCAAGTGTCTTAATGATGATCACGGAATGAGATTTGATTAGGAAATGCATTTGTGGTATTTGTAATACACTGAAACTCAGTTTAACTGTTTTTACGAGTCTGTCTATCGTGAACTCATCGGCTTTATGCCGGCGTATGCTTTATAGTATGTATTTTCTGGAAATGACAGGTGAAGACCGATAGGGTCACTAGATGATGGGTAGGAAGCTTCACTAAGTGGTGCGATAAGTGAAGACCGAAAGGATTACTAGATGGCAGGAAATGATGAATCCCCCTAAATCTTGGACAATATTTTAATGATGTTGAATTTGTACCAAAATATTAAGTCTTGAATTTGTCAACTACGATTTGAGACTAGTTATGTTAATGAATGAAAGTTTAACTCCCGCTACGTAACTGCTTAATACGATTGGTCATATTATGGCCCTCCGAGCCAGGGTGTGACAAGTGAGTGTGCTTGGCCGTGATACAAGAACATACTTCATTAACATTGCTCCAAGAAACATAAGTAATGATTGTGTTGATGTAAGGATACAACACACATAAGGCTTATACATATATATGCAAGATGTGCCTACAAATAATCTAAACCGATTGCGACTAGAGTGATTTATATCGTGAGATATGCTTTTACCATAGTTGCTCCTGTCGGGTCAGAAAGCAAATGCCTAACTAGACCCATTCTCAGGCTATGTGGTGCTATTATAAACATGTAAAACGCAAATACTATTAGGTCGGTTGAGGATAGCGAAGATCCAAGAAACCCCCACCACATCCTGCAAAGAAACATCACTATACTATTAGTGCTATGATTACTAGTAATGATGTGCGAATTGCAAGTTTTAAAAATGTGAAATCCCCTATAATTTGTTTGTTCATATAAACATATAGAAAGGCAACATTTTCATTGTGTGGATAAACGTATGAGCATTGTTGGCATGTAATCTTTGTATCAAACGAAGGTCTATCTGAACAAAACTAAACAAAAATTAATAAAGTTAAAACCGTACCAAGTGGGCAATCGGAAGAAAGTCCGGAAGAATGTACGGGTCCCCTCAATATCCATCTGGACAATCAGCGCTAATCCAAAGAGAAAGAATGCTCTCTGTCTTTTCCTTTCTAGTGGCCAGAGTGTTTCCCAAGCTAATACAAGAACAATTTAAATCAAGGAAAATGCAAAGAAAAAAACTCATGAACTTCTGCTTAATTCACACATAAGACTCTTAAGACTTAATCAAACCATCTATACCATGACCATAATATATAAGGGTGTGCTCATTTCAGAACCAACATTGTGTTCGAAACCGCATAAACTCGTGAACACCGCACTTCAATGAAAAATGCATAGTTAAAAAAGTAAGGTTTATTACTCTCTCCCCACTCTCACTGACTTTGTCTTCTTTTTTTTTATGGATTTTTATAAGAAACTACAAAAATGTGCACATATGCATATACATGTGCATACAATGTATATTGCACATGTGCGTTTAGAAAAAAAGACAACCAATACCATATTTTTTAAAATAAATCTTAAATATATTAGATATATACATTCATTCTAGCCAACCATATTAAAGCGGTCCTCGCAGTTCTCAACATATTATTGGTTTTGAAATGAAACTTCCTCTATCTCAATATATATGTATATGTATATATATTTGAAAATGAATTAAGATAAATAATGATGTTCCGTGAATACCTTGCTTTGAGATGTTGGTTGTGTATCTTCCAAGATCAACCATTTGTTTTGAATTTCCTTGTCCTAAAATCTTTGCAATTACCGCTGCATAATTAGGAGCTTCTGACAGTGATCTTACAACCGAATATCCTGTTTGTTGCGCATAGCAAGTAAATTACAAATCAAACGGTCAATTTCTCACGATATTTGAAGTTGACTTTGCTTTAACCAATTTTTCAAGACCATCGTGTTACCAAATTCTCACAATATATTACAACTTATGTAATTATCTTTTCTTTGTGTTTACAGTTATGGTTTATATTGATTGTTATTATTATTATTATTATAACTAATTAGTGGGTTACCGCCCGTGCTCCACGGCGGGTTCGAAACGTAGATACAAATAGGCAAATCGTGACAGGCCATTCTACATGACGAATAAAAAAACGATGCCACGGTTCAGTTTGATACGGTGTCGGCAAAAACAAATACCCGAGCGGGTTCGGAACGTAGATAAAATAACTTAGTTACAACGGTACATATAATGTAATATATGTGTGGGCGCTCGGGGGGGCAAAAGCAAAAGTGCACTAATTTTTAACGTTATTTTACTAATTTCGTGAAAATAACGTTAAAAAGAGGGGGTCGTTAATCAGGCATCATGTGGTGGCGTTGATAGCCGAAAGACAAGGGGGTACATGCACCAATTGGCGTTTGTCTCAATTGCTGAGTGTTATGTGCCTTATGTCCAAGGCTTGATGCAAAACCACAATCGAGCTGGGGGTCTCATTGGAAGCAGCCTCTCTATTTCTACGGGGTAGAGGTAAGGCTGTCTACATCCCACCCTCCTCAGACCCTACCTTAGCTTTGCTATAGGTGGGATATACTGAGTACGATGATGATGATGATGATGACAACGGTACATACGGAATTTAGGAAAACATTGCGTTCAGAAAAAAAAAAAAAAAAAAAAAAAACTAAAGAGAAATGACCAAAAAACAAGTAAAAAGGGGAAAAACCTAAAAGTTGAAGTTCTAAATAGTACATTAGTACTTATCATAAAGTGTATGGGAAAGAAAAGAAAAATCTAAAGTTGAGGGTCTAAATGGCAATTATAATAAAGTGTAAGGCAAAGAAAAACCTTATTACAGTTGAAGGGCTAAACATGTCATTGTCAAAGTTGAGAGGTCAAAATGTAAAGGAAAGAGAAACCTTGTTGAAGTTAAGGGGCTAAATATGTTATTACCAAAGTTGAGGGGCTAAAGTTGTCTTGATAAAAGTTGAGGGGCTAAAGTTGTCTTGATGCGACAACTTAGCATTTTAATGTTAAATGAATGAATGAATATGAATGTTTATACTATTATGAATAAAAAAATACAGGCTATACTGTTATATGAATGAATATGAATAGAAAAAATACAGGCTTACTTAAAATATATTCATGATATATACTAACGTTTGTGTGTTTGATGTGGTAATCTGAATTTCATCTGACAATCTAAAACTTTAAATGCAATCATATGAAGCAACTGGTTAAAGAAGATAACGAAATTATACAGAACATTTTTTTTACCTGTGGCTGGATGCACCATACTAGCAGCAGCACCAAATGCAAGGTTCTTTTGCTCTGTGTTCGGTAACGATCCGCCTACTGGAATATACGACCATTCCTTCCCAATGACAAGCAACAAAATACTACCAAATTAGTAAGGTCAAAAGTCAACACATATATTTCTAAACTGGATCAAAGAGGCCAAAAGTGAGTACCTCTTCATAAGTTTTGGTTATTCGGATCCCCATTGTCTTTAATCTTGACATGAGCTTTGTCTTCAATAACTCGAAAGGCATGGCTTCTTTTGAAGCCAAACAGGTTTCCTGCATTTATCCGTTTGACATAATCATACAGGCTAGGTTGGTGATCATGAGGGTAATATGGGAAAATGTGCATTGAACAAACCTCGAAGAATACTTTAGTTGGAGACATGGGCATAACATAAAGGAATGTTGGATATTGTGCTTCTAATGATTGAGATTTATGTTTCGTGTAGTCTCGATAATCCATGAAAACCATTAGACTTGGATCATAGGGTATGCTTTCAACCTGCAATAGAAAATATATGAAAACATGTCGTGTTATAAAGTTTATAATAAGGGCAACCACATGAAATCATAGTTATTAAAGGCGTTAGGTGCACTCAAGGCACATAGGTCTCGCCTGTGGCCTAGGCGCAAGGCGCAAAAAAAGCACGGGCCTGAGAAATAAAAAGCGGACAACAAAAAAAACTTAAAATATTTTTATATAATGGAAAATTAGTACTATTCTTCAAATAAAATAAAACTAAAGCTGTTATATAACATTTTATATCGTCTATTTAGTACCAAAAGTTATAAATGCTAGTTTATTAGTGTAGAAAAATAGTTTTCGTTAGATAAAAGTAGAAATCTAGCTGGAATCTTGCCAGAATTTAAAGAATTTGGCCGGAAACTCTCCAGAATCTAGGAATTCGCTGGAATATGTGCATGAACCATCACCTGGAGAATTAAAGCGCAATTGCCTCGCCTTGCTAGGAAATTGGGCCTAGGAGCAAGAGGCGATGGCTTTTAACAACTATGCATGAAATAGAAATGAACTTTACACTTTTTCCCCAATTCTAGCATAACGAAGTTAGACGAAAAATAGAAAACAACTTCTTCCGATTTAGCTACAGACCAAGGTTTAACAGCTTTTACCTGTAAAATGTTAATGTGGCAAACTGGCAACCATTGATGCCATGACGGTGGCCGCGTTTGACGTCACATACGCAAAAAGTGCTTATGGAAAAAAATGAATAAATTTGTTATTTACAAGTTCAAAAATGTTCTTTTTTAATTTATATTTAAAAAAAAATATTAGATAGGTTTGATGCCACTTGGTATATACATATACACTGATGATTACCAAACGAGGAGGAGCGAGCGAGATTGAAGGAGAGTTACGGAAAGGCCAAGAAGGAGGCGAAGAAAGCGGTGACGGAGGCAAAGAACAGAGCCTACAAACAGATGCATGAATGCCTAGAAACAAAGGAGGGTGAGCATGTCATGTTCAAGATTGCGAAAGCAAGGGAACGTAGGAGGCAAGATCTAGGAGTAGTAAAGTTCATAAAAGGAGAGGATGGACGTGTTTTAGTCAAAGAGCGGGACATTAAGTTGAGATGGCAAACATACTTCAACAATCTTTTCAATGGTCGGATAGCCTACCAAATAGAAAGTGACAACCGCGCAGCTCAAAGGCGACAACGGAACAACGATGATTGCCCGCGTATCATGCAAGAGGAAGTGAAGACAGCACTTGGAAAGATGGGAAGGGCTTAGACAACAGGTCCAGATAACATATCAATCGAGCCGTGGTTATGTCTCGGAGAGGAAGGAGTTCAATGGCTAACTATTTTGTTTAATTCGTATTATTGAATCTGGGAGTATGTCGGATCAGTGGAGTAGCATCGTAGTCGCGTTATATAA